>JAVIAB010000051.1:23269586-23404586 GCA_032433765.1 Megaustenia siamemsis | reverse complement strand
AGCCTCACAATCCGAAGGCAGCCTGGCATGTATTTATATTGTAAACTATGATAGAGACCATCTGATGATACTTTTTTAACAGGAGGTTTCACTGTTGCATTTAGCTTAAAGACAAATAATAGTAAATGAATATTATTATAGAGGGAAACTTCTGAGGCGAAAATCAGCGAATCATTTCAGAGGGAGAGGTATGTTTACAGCAATAGGAAAAAAATGACAAATAATCAACAACATGAAAAAAAAAAAAAAAAAAAAAAAAAGTATGGTCCGAAGCCGGATCGAAACCGTACTCAGTGGCACAGCGCCTTGCCACACGCTAGACAACATTGCTTCGGAGAATTTAATCTTTTTTTTTTTTTTTTTTTTTTTTTTTTTTTGTTGATTATTTGTCATTTTTTCGATTGCTGTATACATACTTCATCCTCTGAAATGATTCGTTGCATTTAGCTTAGCCTGCTGAAGGCCCATTGAGCCGAAACATTCTTCTAGTGTGTGTCGTCATCTTATTTCGTAAAGCTTTAATAATACGTTTTTTTTTTCTATTTTGTTAAATATGTGTCGTCACTTCTTCTTACAATTAGCTTTACTGCAGCTTCGCATCTTCATGTATTTATATGCATTTCTTTGCTCTGAGCCTACTTTGGAGCTCAGTAAATTCATGTCAGGCTATCATGAGATGTTGCAGTGAGAAGTCTATATGGCTTTATAATAATTACATATCACAACATTATGTATATATATATATATATATATATATATATATATATATATATGTACACATATATATATTAAAACAGGTAAATGAATTTATATATTTGGGAACTTTGTTAACCTCAGACGGAAGATGTACAAAAGAGGTGAGATGCAGAATTGCTTAGGCAAAAGCAGATTCCAAAAAATGAAAAAGATACTATGCAATCCATTTTTGACAATAGAAACAAGAAAAAGAGTTCTTAAATGTTATGTAGTGTCAGTCTTAAAATATGGATGTGAATCATGGACAATAGGACAACAAACAAGAAAATCACTGGAGTCTGTACAAATGTGGTTTCACAGAAGAATGTTGAGAATACCATGGACAGCTAAGAAGAGTAATGAAAAAGTTCTGAAAGAGGTCAAAGCAAAAAGAGAGCTAATTTCCAATATTAAGAAGAAACGATCATCATTTTTGGCCATGTAATGAAAAGAGAACAACTGGAATATATTGTAACAACTGGGAAAACTGAGGGACGAAGAAGTAGAGGAAAGCAAGGTGAAAAGAATATACCAGACAGCTACAGAGAATGGCTTGGCAGAAGGTCAACAACAGAGGTGATAAATAACTGTCGAGATCGAAAATTATGGAGATACATAAGGCCCGGTACTTGATGATGACATATATATATGTAAATATAATTGCTGTATTACTTGATTTATCATATTGAATTTATTTACGAGAACTAACTCTATGAATCCGAACATGTAACTTTTCCTAGGCCGTCACTATTTATATTTTACATGACACGAAATAAATGTAGTAGATGCTATTTGCAACTAACGAAACAAAATACAAAGTAGCACTTTTCTAACACAATTTCTTGTTTGTTCAACAGGTTCAGAACGTTATCCAGAAAAAATGGCGACGGTTCCGAACAAACAGAGCCATGAACACACGATCAAGGAGGCAAGGTTCGAGCAAGTTTTTATTCTCTCAAATTTCAATCTCAAAACAAATGTTCACACTTCAAAAACAGACGATTTCATGTTTATGTGTGTACAAATGTACTTGAGAATTAGTACAGCATAACTAATGTATGTGCCTTGGTATGTCTACACGTGACTTTGAGAACTAGTATATCATAACTAATGTGTCTGTGTTGTTATGTCTACACGTGACTTTGAGAACTAGTATATCATAACTAATGTGTCTGTTTTGTTATGTCTACACGTGACTTTGAGAACTAGTATATCATAACTAATGTGTCTGTTTTGTTATGTCTACACGTGACTTTGAGAACTAGTATATCATAACTAATGTGTCTGTGTTGTTATGTCTACACGTGACTTTGAGAGCTAATACAGAGTAACTAATGTTTGTGCCTTGGTATGCCTACCCGTGACTTTGAGAACTAGTATAGCATAACTAATGTTTGTGCCTTGGTATGTCTACACGTGATCTTGAGAACTAGTATAGCATAACTAATGTTTGTGCCTTGGTATGCCTACGCGTGACTTTGAGAACTAGTATAGCATAACTAATGTCTCTGTGTTGCTGTCTACACGTGACTTTGAGAACTAGTATAGCATAACTAATGTCTCTGTGTTGCTGTCTACACGTGACTTTTGAGAACTAATACAGAGTAACTAATGTTTGTGCCTTGGTATGTCTACACGTGATCTTTGCAACTAGTATAGCACAACTAATGTTTGTGCCTTGGTATGCCTACCCGTGACTGAGAACTAGTATAGCATAACTAATGTTTGTGCCTTGGTATGTCTACGCGTGATCTTGAGAACTAGTATAGCATAACTAATGTTTGTGCCTTGGTATGCCTACACGTGACTTTGAGAACTTGTATAGCATAACTAATGTTTGTGCCTTTGTATGCCTATACGTGGCTTTGAGAACTAATATAGAATAACTAATGTTTGTGCCTTGGTATGCCTATACATGACTTTGAGAACTAGTACAGCATTACTACTGGTTGTGCCTTGGTATGCCTATACGTAACTTTGAGAACTAGTACAGCATTACTAATGTTTGTGCCTTGGTATACCTATACGTGACTTTGAGAACTAGTACAGCATTACTAATCTTAGTGCCTTGGTATGCCTATACGTGACTTTGAGAACTAGTACAGCATAACTAACGGTGTGCCTTGGTATGCCTATACGTGACTTTCAGAACTAGTACAGCATAACTAACTGTGTGCCTTGGTATGCCTATACGTGACTTTCAGAACTAGTACAGCATAACTAACGGTGTGCCTTGGTATGCCTATACGTGACTTTCAGAACTAGTGCAGCATAACTAATGTTTGTGCCTTGGTATGCCTATACGTGACTTTCAGAACTAGTGCAGCATAACTAATGTTTGTGCCTTGGTATGCCTATACGTGACTTTGAGAACTTGTACAGAGTTTCTAACAAAGCTGTGTTTGTTTGTTTTATTTGTTTTTTTTTTTAAGTTTTTATCTGCGACCTCCTATTTTATTTTCTGATGTTCTTTTCTTTTTGAGAATAATTACTATGCATTTTCTTAAAAAACAAATGTCTAAGGTATATGTTTTGCATACAATGAATAATGTACATTGTGTTGTCATTTTAGATTTATTTATTAGCTGGTTCCATCTTTTCCTCGATCGTCCTTTTGCTTTGTATCCTGATGTTTGCTTGCAGTGTGCGCGTGGCACAGGTTAATTAGGCTTCATTTTTCTTTCTTTCTCTCGTTCACCTCACGACAACTCTTCTTTGTCATCCGCCTTTGAAAGAGATGTTAAACGAGCGCAGATGTGTTGTGTTATTGCTTGCAGCGATTGTTGCTCACTTCGGCCCAAGACATCCGAAATCAGCACAGAATTTGTGAACACCGAGTTGCCCTCTCTCATCGATTCTTACGTTTGTTTCCAGAGATTTGCGTGGAAATCTAATAGTTGTTGTTGTCACTGATCCTGACAGAAGCAGTCAGCTATGATTCGAAGAGTTTATTTTAGTTTAATTTATTCCACACGTCCTCCTCATTGCACATCGAACAAGTCCATAAGGGCTCAGATCTCATTCGAGGTGAATCCCTGAGCTTGAAGATCATGTACAACCTTATAGTTTTAGCGACGTCCTTTTTATGATGATTACATGTCTAAACTAATTAATTCTTTGAAGCTCAATATAATTATTTGCTCACGTTGTCCTTGTAAACCTTCTTGGAGTTTCATTGTCAACTCTATCTCCCCTATTTTGTTGCAACATTTCTTATGCATTTCATTACATATGATGATGAGATTGAATGCTTCAAGATGAGGAAGTAAAAAATGTGTTTATCAGTGTTATCGGTTTTTTATGGGATAAAATATGATAATATCGATTGCGCTGTACAGATATCGATCTCAAATTGAGAGCAGCGTCATAAATTACCAATGTTATTTGGATTTCGATTTTCATTAACTTTCATTGTTCTTATTTCTCTATCTCTTTTTCTTTGATTTTCTTAAATCTTCTTTTCTGTCACCTCACTAATTGAGTGTGGTCCTCTGTGTTTGTATACAGCGGTCCAGTAAATCCGCTTTCAAAACGCATTAATACGGGATAACTTCCTTAAGCAGATTGCTCACTCTTTCACAGTTAGGTTTTATTTACCAATGACCCTTGTCCTCAGACGGCTTCCGGGTCCACCCAGCCTTAAATGGGTACCGGATTTTTTTCTGGGAAAGTAAAGCAGCACGGGCGTAATACTGACCACATTACCCCAAAAATCATGTGTTGAAGGTCTGTAAAATATAGGGTCACTAACACCATATTTCCCTATACGCCACTTGGCGTGACGGGGGTACTTTACTTTATTTGTCCTCAGAGCACTTGAAATGGAGTACTTAGTCTTGTTTAAGGCGGACTTAAAGTATCAGTCTTGTGTTCACGTTGTAAAAAAAAAGTAAAGAGCCCCCGTCACGCCAAGTCGCGTATCGGGAATATGGTGTTAGTGACCATACATTTTACAGACCTTCAGCACATGATTTTTCGGGTAATGTGGTCGGTATTACGCCCGTGCCGCTTTACTTTCCCAGAAAAAATCCGGTACTAATTTAAGGCTGGGTGAACCCGGAAGCTGTCCGTTGGGATCGAACCCTACATCTTGTCCATTGTAGTCCAGTTCACTAACCACTGAGCTACCGCGGCTCCATGTGTTCACGTTGAGCCGTGAAAAAAACATGTGATACTTGAAAATCAAAAAGACTATGCAATACGCATCTTCCCAGGGCCAAATTAAAACAAAAAGCCAAATTTCTACGATCTTCCATAATAATTATTTGGTTTCTAAAATTGTACTGACAAGCTTCTCCAATTACATGGAGTTCGCTCTGATGTTGCACCGAGATTACATCTTCTATCTTTACCAGAGAGGTGTTGGGGCCTTATTTTACAGTGTCCGTATTTTTTACGGTGACACTGCTAACACTGAGTCAAAGACAGCGAGTGTTTACTCTCAACGGCTTCCATTTTCCCCCTGCATTGATTATGTTTTGGAGCGGTTAGTGTGCCACCTCAGTAAGATCCTGATGTCAGGCTTAATCTTATGATACTATTCCTATTCACTGATAGAACTCTCCATGTTAACCGTATTGACATTTACAACAGCTCACGTATTGCAAGAGAATGGCTTCACCTTTTCAGGGCTTTGATTTCTTTTTTTTAAAATGAATATTCAACTGATTTTTTTCTTTATTGATCAAGTTTTTTAACAAGAATGTGTGTCTGATTATTCGTCTCGGTTTATTTGAATCGAAGGGTCCAGTCAATCCTTACATTCGTTTTTATACTTGTGTATCTCTTCTTCCAATGCAATCCATTTTTGACAATAGAAACAAGAAAAGAGTTCTTAAATGTTATGTAGAGTGAGTCTTAACATATGAATGTGAATCATGGACAATAGGACAACAAACAAGAAAATCACTGGAGTCTGTACAAATGTGGTTTTACAGAAGAATGTTGAGAATACCATGGGCAGCTATGAAGAGTAATGAAAACGTTCTGAAAGAGGCCAAAGCAAAATGAGAGTTAATTTCCAATATTAGGAAGAAACAATCATCATTTTTGGCCATGTAATGAGAAGAGAACAGCTGGAATATATTGTAACAACTGAGAAAATTGAGGGACGAAGAGATAGAGGGAAGCAAAGAGAAAAGATACCAGACAGCTTAAGAGAATGGCTTGGCAGAAGGTCAACAACAGAAATGATAAATAACTGTCGTGATCAAAAGTTGTAGAGAGACATGATCACCTACGCCAGCAGGCCCGGTACTTGATGATGATGATGATCTAATCTTCGTTCCTCTTTCTTATTCTTCTCTCTATTTCTGTAATATAATTAGAAATTGTGTGCGACGTTTAGCACAGACGTTGCGAAGCTCTCTTATATTTATAGTCAATGGGAACCTTCACTCCTGTAATATCGATACACTCACAATCGTCCTAACATAAAATTTAACTGATAATCAGAGGTCTCTCAGAATGTCCACTATTTCTCTTTAAATTGATATAACGATTGTTATCTATCTCACATTAATTTTAATTATAGAATATTTTCAGAGACCTCCCATTCTAATTTAGACAAATAAAAATGTTAACGTATGTGACTTTTTAACATTTCAGCTTTATTGTTTTGTGTATTTCAGTGAGCCTTATTTTTTTAAATGTCGAAATCGATGAGGTCACTTTATGAGTGATTTTGAACTTTCATATTAACATATTTGTGCTTTTACGAAAATGTACGTTGATAGCAATGTTAGCTGAAGGTCTTTCACAAAGGACTCAATATTGGCCATGTTGAAATACTGAATACAATATTCTCAAGCACGACATGGTGTAATTAGGTAACACCGTATTGTAGAGATTTATTTGGTTGCCTTTCCACTAAATTTCTCTTCTTTTCAATAAACTTTCCAGCCGTCCATATATCAGCTTATATATTTTATGTGGTAATTTTTGTTGTTAAATAAACACGTTAACAAATATAGATTCAGTACACGATCCAATAGTGAGTCGCGATATCTCAGTGGTTAGTGAACTGGACTACAAAGGACAAGAGGTAGGGTTCGATCCCAACCGACGGCTTCCGAGTTCACCCAGTATTTAATGGGTACCAGATTTTTTCTGGGAAAGTAAAGTGGCACGGACGAAGTACCGATCACATTATCCCAAAAACCATGTGCTGAAGGTCTGTAAATTTTATGGCCACTAACACCATATCCCCTATACGCCACTTGGCATGACGAGGGTACTTTACTTACACGATCCAATCTAAGAATTTCTTTTTGTTTATAATCAGAGTTGACTATATGATATTTAAGATGAACTAAAAAACTTCATAATAACATTCCATTTGGCTGGTAAACATTACAGAATAAAATTTGTGGACTAAAGAGAAAACTATGAAAGACATTGACCACCCACAGAGTGTGGATCACCCCTGCACATAGTGTTGTTGTAAGTCATTCCGTGGCTATGAAGACAACGGAGACCTCATTCTCTGCTAAAGTGGGGTTAAATGTGGCTTATGAGGCGATTAAACGGCCTGGAGTGTTTCTTGTAACCAGAATGTGTTCATTACTGTTCACTTGTCAGGGTAAATGTGCAGAAGTTTCAATCGTGGACTCAACGCGTCTCGTTGGGATCAATCATTTCTTTTCTGTCACGATCAAGCCAATCCACTGGTGATCGTGGCACGTTTAACCGAGCAGTAGCAAGCCTGAGTTGCTCCCACAATTGAAGTGGCTATCAAGCATTTTCTGGGGGATGGAAGAATCGATAGACGGGACGAATTGGCAGAAAGTCCACGCAGTAACATACCAAACATGAGTTTTATTCAAACACCCAAATATAACAATAACAAGAAAACGACAAAAGTGTGCGGTATTTTCGTGTCATTACCTTTTCAATTGCCAAAATTAAAGTTAACAAGCAAACCTATCTCCAAAATGTTCAACTAATTTCAAAACAAATGATGTATTTAATTAATTTTCTATTTTGCATGATTTTATTTTGTTTATTATTAAATAGGGGTTGTCATTACACGTGACTACTACTTTTATGATTTTTCTCTTTTGAATTGTAGCCATCAATCACGACAATCACTTAAATCTCATTTCTGTTTCTTGAGAAACCGCTTGTTGTTCGGACATTAAATTAGACACATTTGAACTCTATTGTAATCGAAAGTTACAACTTAACAATTGTTCCAACTTCATTTGAAATAGACTCAAAGCAGAACAGCGGGCTACTCAATGGACTTAATTTAAATGAATGAAATCATTCTTTCTATTTATTTTATCTTCTTACTATTGCTTTAGATCACGATTAGTAGTTGCCAGCTCTAATCAACCTATTGTTATGTTGATACAGACTGTCAAATCATTTACTTCCAACGGAACGTCTTCTCAGCCGGAGTTGTCCTGAACGCCTATCACTGAACACAAATTTGCTGTTAATTGACACTGTACAAATGTAATATAATAATTTTGTACATATATATTTATTCCACAAATTAAAGTAGACCAGCGCTTCAGGAAAGTAAAAAGTAAAGAGCCCCGTCACACCAAGTGTCGTATAGGTAATATGGTCTTAGTGACCATAACTTTTACAGAGCTTCAGCACATGATTTTTGGGGTAATTTGGTCGGTATTATGCCCGTAATGCTTTACTTTCCCAGAAAAAATCTGGTAGCCATTAAAGGCTGCGTGACCTGTAGTATATATCAGGATCGAACCCGACCTCTTGTCCTTCTGAATGCAGTTCACTAACCACTGAGCTAGCATCCAAGAACAGCGCTTCAGAGACCTGGGAAATTACGATTTATTACTTCTATGGAACGGGTATGATTAAGTATTTGTAAACGTTTTGTTAGAATAAAATAATCACTGCATCTACTAAGCAAGTAAGCCTAAAGAACGCAAAGTTTTTACTTTCTTCTCAGTAAACAACCTTTGGAATACATCTAGAGAGTCAAGAATCACAAACATGTCGATCCGCTTGGGTTCCGTGTAATGTGGCTTCAATAAGATTGATATATTTGGAGCACACAGGCCTGTTGTATTATTGCTCCAGTTGTATGACACGTTTGTTATTGTTATTGTTGTTGTTGTTCTGAATCCAGTACCGTTGAGCTGATGCCCTTCCCCCAATGCCATGTAGTTAGTATCTGCAGGTATTTCTAAGGTCTGCTGTGGTTCTGTATAGAGTGTTCCATTTGGAGGGTCTTTGAGGAAATGTTGTTGTTCTGATGTCAGTGAACTTTGGACATTGAAACAGGTGGTGTTCTACAATTTCTTGTGGGTGATCACAGAGTGGACATACTAGGGTATGGTTTTGTTGTATTCTATTAATGTGGTTATTCAGCATAACATGTCCTGTTCTCAGTTTGAAGATGGTGGTTTGGTCTCTTCTTGTTAGGTTGTCTTGTGGAATTGGTCTTGCCATATATTTCAAAAGCTCTCTCCCTGTTTTTTTTTCTTAAGGCCCATCCATTCAGCTACTCCTCTCCACTGTTGGAGTTTGTGAATTGTTTATTGGAGTTTGTGTCTGGTGTGATGTATGTATGTATCTGTGTTTTTGTCTGGATCCTCTCTTAGCTAATGTATCTGCCTTAGCATTTCCTGGTATGTTTGAGTGTCCTGGGATTCATTGCATTATCAATCTTAAGCCATGTGTTCAAGCCATAAGTTTGTCTGTATCTATGATAAGCTTTGTGAGTTCTGGTTTGCTCGTATTGGTTCCCAGTGCTTATAGAGCCGATTTGGAATCAGTAAATATGACTGTTTCTTTTCTTCGATGGTGTGGTATCGAAAATGATATTTAAATGATAAATTACTATTTCTTTAGCTGTTATTTCTTCTTCATAATTGTTTCAGACTTCACCACAAAGGCCACATATTTCATCTACTGTTCCATCTGGATAATGTATTAATATTACATACCGGTTTTTGCAGTAGCGTTGGTGGCTGCACAGTCCGTGTATTTATATATCTAATCTTCTGGATAAGTATCTTTTGTTTTCCTTGCTGCTAATGTTACTGATACTGGTTCTGCATTTTTATCTTTTCTGTCCCATATCTCTACATTTATTTCTGGATTTTTATAATTCGTACTTGGTGGCATTTCTTTGATGACTCTTGATGTTCGTAGACGCTTTCCACGTAGATGGAATTTCTCTGGCATATTTCTAACATGTTGTAATACTGGCATCTGCTTAATTCTTTGTTTTGGAGTCCATGTATCTTCTAATTTCTGTTAGGGTGGTCTTTCTCCATTATTTTGTTGTATTTCATAGAGTACCCTAGCGGCATTGTTTCTCCTCAACTCTAAAGGTTCCACATTGAAGTGGATTTCGCAGGCTGCAACTGGAGTGGACCTTATTATACCACTGATGAGTCGTAATGCATTATTATGTAGTGCATCTTGTTCAGTGAGAAGTTAGTTGTTTTGCTGCATGTCACTAGAAGCGAGCTACAATGATCCAAAACAGAGCGGACATATCCCAGATAGAGATTTCTAATTGTTTCTTTGTTTGCTCCCCAAACGATACTTGACAAATTTTCATTGCTCAAAGAGAGCGATCTCTCTTTCCTTTTATTTTGCCAGTTGTAACCAAGTATTCCAATTTTCCTCTTCTCATGATGTGCCCGAAAAATGTCTGTAAATAGAAGGTTGTGATTTGTCATGATTATTCCAGGCAATTTAAGAAGGTAGTTTGCCATTCCTTTCCTTCTTGGCAGTGACTGTACTAGTCGGAGATCGCAGCCATTGTCTCTATACATGAGATCCTCTGCCTGCCATCGCGGTGTGGGGACCATAACCGGCACTACTTGTCGGCTGCTCCCACAACACCATCCACCACCTGCTCCAATGGCTTCACATAACCCTGATAGGGGGGCTAAACGGGAGCTCCATCTTGCCCAGGGGTGTCCCGAAGACTAGCGGAGGAAAGGAGACGTCTTACTCCTCCTTTGGTAGGGCAGAACTCTACCCCGCTAACCCATCACTGAATCTACTAAGCAAGTAAGACTTAAGAACGCTAGGTTTTGAATTTCTTCTCAGTAAATAACCTTTGGGATACATTTAGAGAGTCAAGAATCACAAATATGATGATCCGCTTGGGTTCCGTGTAATATGGCTTCAATAGGATTGATATATTTGGAGCACACCAGGCCTATTGTATTATTGCTCCAATTGTATGACACGTTTAAAACTGAGTTAAGCAATTTACTCAAGTATATTGGGCATATAACATTCAGCATAAAACGTCGAAAAAAAAGACTTCACTTAGCCCTGCCAGACAAAAAAATTTACAGCAATTAACTAGATACTGAGAACATGAGATAGATAAGACTACCATTTCAAAAGTGAAGATGGATATGTCATATAAGTTAGCAAATCTGACAGGACAGGTTAAGCTTTCCGTCAGCATGATAGAAGAAGCTATTTTCATGTGACTTGCGGTATAATTAAAGCAGTTAACTCAATGATAAAGACCTTCGCAACATGATTGAGAGGGACTAAGAGTAGGTAGGAGAAATGGCTGGTTGGAATGTTAACCGATATGTAGAAGACATAATCAATTAGGCTGGATTGATTTCCGGTTTCATCTGCATCTTATTTCAATTAAGGGGAGCAGGATAATTTATATATATATATATATATATATATATATAAGTAATAGGAAGCTCGCTATACAGAGCTTCGTTTCAGGAGAAAATCTTATTTAAGGAAGGACTCTCGTCGATCAAGTGTTTTTGCCCTTTCAGCTTCTTGACACTCTAGGGGAGGTTATCCCATCTTTGCCATGTCTCCCAGGCTTTGACCTCCTGCTGCATTGACTATCGCTTTCAATATATTCGGCATATAATATATCAACACGTATTCTATGCAAACACGTCTGGTCAAATCTGATGTCTATACCTATATGTCTATACGACCTGTCTTAGCTTTAACCCAGCACATTGATGTTCTCTTCGTGGATGTAGGATACAAATGACTTGTATTTTGGAATGTCCTGTTATATACACTCACATAAACGCTGCTTCTTGTCATGGTGTAACTCGGCACGTAAGGGTGGATCGGAAACTGATAATACGTGATAAACAGAGGTCGGGCTCGGAACTCTAATCCTTTGAACTATCGGTATTGCAAACGTGGGGTGTGGCTCATGCACAGTCGATGTTGTAACTTATTATTGCTTATCGTCCGCTCCTCGGATATTCAAGAATTAAACGGTCGATGTACTGTTGACTTAAGTGAGAGTCAGGAGTGTGGTCGATGTGTAAATTAATCGTCTAATCGTCTGATCCTCGAATTATTCTAGCATTGCTTATATGGCCTGGTTTTCCCAGAACCAGCTTAACTCTCTTTCGGCTGATC
Organism: Megaustenia siamemsis; assembly: GCA_032433765.1. Taxonomy (NCBI): domain Eukaryota; kingdom Metazoa; phylum Mollusca; class Gastropoda; order Stylommatophora; family Ariophantidae; genus Megaustenia; species Megaustenia siamemsis. The sequence goes on along the minus strand of JAVIAB010000051.1, from coordinate 23,392,484 downwards.
CAGCAATAGTCTTCATTGCTATTGTTCACATTCCCCCATACCCTTTAACTCTTGGCCTCTTTAACAGGTCGTAGAGGGATGAGATCGCGAGCTCACTGGCAACAACTCAAATATAGTACATTTTGACCTGGACTCGTTGCTGTCTCAGCTCGACGGCAAGATCCTTTTATTTGGCTAGTTTAAATATATGCTGATCCACTATCCTGGATTCGAATGTCAATATGAGATCTATTAAAATGGCATTGGTCATATCGATGTGTCAAGTGCAATGTCCGGACGCATCCTAGATCGCTTGGTACACTCTGAATACAGCATCATCAAGTACCATGCCTGCTGGCGTAGGTGATCATGTCTCTCCACAACTTTCGATCTCGACAGTTATTTATCATTTCTATTGTTGACCTTCTACCAAGCCATTCTCTTAAGCTGCCTGATATGTTTTCTCTTTGCTTCCCTCTGTCTCTTCGTCCCTCAATTTTTTTCCAATTGTTACAATATATTTCAGCTGTTCTCGTCTCATTACATGGCCAAAAAATGATGATTGTTTCTTCCTTATATTGGAAATTAGCTCTCTTTTTGCTTTGACCTCTTTCAGAACATTTTCATTACTCTTCTTAGCTGTCCATGGTATTCTCAATATTCTTCTGCAAAAATCACATTTCTACAGACTCCAGTGATTTTCTTGTCTGTTGTCATATTGCCCATGATTCACATCCATATTTTAAGACTGGCTCTACACAACATTTAAGAACTATTTTTCTTGTTTCTGTTGTCAAAAATGGATTGCATAGTATCTTCCTCATTTTTTGGAAAGCTGCTTTTGCCTGAGCCGTACTGCATCTCACATCTTTTGTACATCTTCCGTCTGAGGTTAACAAAGTTCCCAAATATTTAAATTCATTTACCTGCTTTAATATTGTTCCACTTGTCTTTATTTTGCACTGAGGTGATGTCTTTTTCTTTGTTGTTACCATTACTTCTGTCTTTTTGCTATTAAGGCTGAGACCTATTTTTTGCTTTCTTTCACTATAATGTCCAACATTTCTTGATGCATCTTCTAGATGCACATATATATGTATATTTAGTTCATTTACGTTGTTATCAGCCAGACCGCTCTCATTGCAAAATCTTGAAAGCTAGGTCAGGTTTCTTTTTAACGCCGGTTTGGCTTTTTACAAGAAACAACTGCTGTCGTGTAACGTACACTCCTACACGGTATGGTGATTGCTTTACAAAATAGAAACACAACAAAATACTGACGTTTCGGCCAACATGCGGCCTTTTACAGAGAATAAGAACGAACAACGGAATAAAGATAAAGTCTTCTATATCTAGAATGCGTGAACACAAGTAAATCAAGGTGAAATGAAAAGATATATAAGAAGCGCAATGATGAAACAAATGTAGGATGTGTACGCTATAACAGGATAAAAACTGGTAATATAAAATAAATGAGCATATAGAAATTAGTAAACTAACAATATCTTTTTAATGAATACGAAACTTAAGTGACAAGAGATCTGAGGGAAACGAGATAAATGCGGCATAACGGATGACGTGTAAACATGGGGGCTATCTACAAATGAAATAACTAATCATGTCTGAAATAACTAAGACAAGAACAACTTTGTGGAGTCTATTGTAGGCCCTTTGTATGGCCTAGAAAAATTACATCAGTGTGTAAGACGCCAAAATAGGATAAGGGGAGTGAAGAATTGAGAAGAATGAGGAAGAAATCAAAAGGGAGATGGGAATGAAAGAGCGAAAGGGCACGAGGGAGAAAATGAGAGAGAGAGAGAGAGAGTGAGAGAGAGAGAGAGAGAGAGAGAGAAATAATTAATTACCAGTGGAAAAGGAATACACTGATCCCCTGTGTGGTGAAGCAACCCAAGCTAGCAATCAGACGATTCTCTAATGTGAATCGGCTACAGTTGTCAGGAGAACATGCCACCAGGCCAGTTGCTTTGACATTCACTTTGCCCTGATGGCCCCTTGAGTTAAAGTGGGATGCTACTGGTTTACCTGCGTCTCGAGTGATGTCATACAGATGTTCACGGCATGAGGTGGCGTCCTGAGTCGCCTATGTAGGTCATCTTACATCACTTATATCTAATAGCATAGATAATGATGCGCGATGTACAATTGAATCCTTTTCTGGCCTCAAAAGGACCAATATGGAAGAGAACCGTATCCATCCGGAGAACGTGGCTGCAAGTCTTACATGTTTTTTTTTACAGGAGCCGATAGCGTGTCCTCTCTAAAACCCTCGCAGTTTGTATTTGCCTGAATAACTATAATTCATCATCATGTGCCATACCGGTTGGCGTAGGCGATCATGTCCCTCCACAATCTTCTATCTACAGTGCATCGCATCAGTTCTGTTGTTAACTATTTTCCATGCCATGACACCAAGCTATCCAGTATTTTCCATCTTTGTCGTCCGCGATCTCTCTTTCCTTTTATTTTGCCAGTTGTAACCAAGTATTTCAACTTTCCTCTTCTCATGATGTGCCCGAAAAATGTTGATTGCTTCTTTCTGATGTTTTTTAAGAGCTCCCTTTTTGTGTTGGCCTCTTTGAGAACTTCCTCATTGATCTTTTTAGCTGTCCAGGGAACTGTCAACATTCTTCTGAGAAATCTCATCTCTGTGGCCTCTAATCGTCCTTTCATTTGTTTGTATATTGTCCATGATTCGCTTCCATAGGTCAGAATTGGTTTTATATAGCACATATGAACTCTCTTTCTCATTTTTATTGACATAGATTTATTGCATAAGATATTTTTCATTTTCTGAAATGCTATTTTGGCCTGATATTTACCTACAATTAGTTAATGAAAAATGCGTTCTGTTATAACCTACAAGACTATGGTTAAACCTAGTGTATCTACCCACAAAAAGGCAAAATCTACATTGAACGTATCAGCAAAATGCCTTGTATCATACTTAACTAGACCATTTCCACAATTGTTTCTCTGGTTAAGCACGGATGTTTTCTGATAACAATGTAGCTACCATATAGTTTAGTGCAATGTAAGATATAGGCCACTTAAACGCCGTTTGTGTTTAAACATTGATGTGTCGCCATATGAATTAACACTACATTCAACAAGATTAGTTTATTTTAGTGGACACATCATCTTCACTGCTCAACGGACAACTCCACAATGGTCGTCTTCTCTGCGTGCTCCCCAGCATGTTGGTCATACACTAACTAAAGAAGTGAAGGTGACGTTAGCTGAAATACACAAACTTCGTACCAACAAAGACGTTAATCGCAAACCTTCTTATGACATGCAAGGCAAGTTACAGTGGTTCTATACTAATGTGAAGACAACAAAAAGAGCAATATATCCGACACAATGCATTGTTTTTACTTAATTTGAAATTTGCGCAAAAAAAACACACACAATAAAGATAATGTATTATGAGCAGGCTGGTACAGACTACCAAACAGCGCCTTGCCACGGAGCAACGTGTTATTGTTATCTCCTCCAGACTGATACCGCCCCTCGCTACTTAATCTTATGATTAACTCGACTAACTAACTACAATTTAAGATACGATAGCAGAGTAGCCGCTCATATACGCTTAAACCGAATTAAAAACTGCTTTATGAATCCTCACCTATCACCATCAAGGGCGTTCTTCTCGAGAATGCATGGAAAAAGACCAAGAGGAAGACCTAGAAGAAGATGGAGAGATGCAGTGATAGATACATGTAACAACAAAGGAAAATCACTAATTCAGACAGTTCGAGCAGCTCAAGAACGACAAATGATATAAACCACGACACCTTTTTGGTATCAGTGAAAAGAGAAAAGAAGAATAACTGCTTTATGATCAGATTAAAGCAACGCGCTAGTTTGAGAAAATATGCGGAGATGACAGTTGTAACTCGATCATAATTCCAAGTTTCAATACGTTTTCTTGTCTGTTATTGTAAATGCTAATTCAAACAATTGTTTGTATTAATTATATTTATTTTATCTACCCACGTGATATCCTCATTTTGTAAACCCATTGTTATTTTCAGCCTAACATTAAACTTAGGCCATAATCTGATATATCAATGACCCCAATTAATAGATAAATTGTAAAAATATATCACGTAAGATGTTAGAATAAGCTTGCCTCCAGGCTGTGGATCTTTCTCCCTATTTGCTTTGTGTCTTTCATTTATACGCGGTTGTTATCAACGACCAATTAAGACTAAATGAAGTTTTCATTTATTCGCTCATTCAATAGGTTATATCAAAACAGCTAATGTACATGTAATATTTCTTACAAAAACATCAACTGTTTCACCAAAGTGACATTCTATCTATCTATCTATCTATTGTCCTTTCGAGCCGAAGACGGCACATAGGGCAGAACCACAATCTCGAAAACAGAAACCTTGCGTGCCAAAAAGGCACATGTTGCAGAGATCACTGTTTCTAAAATCATTGGCTCTGTTTCCATAACAATACTTTTTACGATGACAACTTGTCAAGCCATCGATCAACCTCCTTTGTCGCCTCTTACGACATGCTTGGAAGGTCACAGTGTCACTATTCTTTACTCCCTCATAATGAGGCCCCGGTAACACACAGGAAAAAGTGACATTACTCAACTCCTTTATCTCTCCACTAGTCGTTTATCGAAGAGTAATTTCAACATTATCCCAGAATACGGCTGAAGATAAAATGACGCCATTAGAGATGAAATTACTCTGAAAGAATCCGGAAAATATTTTAGAAAAAAAATAATGAAAATTTCTTTAAAAAGAGAACAAACTATATATTAACACAAATTAGCTTGTGAAATTAAATAAAAACAGAAAACATATATTTTGGCTATGAGGCTATGATAATAAATAAACAAATATTCATTACAGTGGAAACATCGAGGCTCGGGCATACACAGGAACATACATATTGCATAAATAATGTATTTTGGCCCTTCAAAGCTCGATATTGAAAGAAAAATAACAGCCAGTGTCGTTCATGAACGTAAAAGGGGAGGTGACATTAAAGATGATTGACATGCCAGTTTTGATGAACTAATGACACAGCCTTCTCGATTGATCACTATCTACTGTCATTCTTTGACACTTTATGAAGTGGAGGTTTGTCCATCCTTTATTGTTATCTTCCAGTCTCATTAGCTGTATGTCTTCCCCGCAGAAAGATTTTTTTTCCAGGCCAGATAGTCGAGCTAGCACATTTCATATTTCGCTTCTTCACATTTCTCAATAGATCTCGAGATACTCCAATTGCTTGTTGTATCCATTTGCGAACTTGTTCATTCTTGATACGATTAAAGTAAGAGTTACCACCTCTTTCTTTTCCATCCGCAAATTATCTTTTCTTCTATTTTGCCAGTTGTAATGAAGTATTTTAACTTCTTCTTCTTGTGACATACCCGAAAAATAACGATTGATTCTTTCTGATGTTTTTATGAGTTTTCTTTTTGTGTTGGTCTCTTTGAGAATTTCCTTGTTGGTATTTTTAGTTAGCTAATATTCCTCTGAGAAGTCCCATCTACGTGGCCTTTAATCGGCTTTTAATTTGTTTGTCTACTTTCTATTATAAACTTGCAGATGTCAGAATTGGTTCTATATAGCACTGATGAACTTTCTTTCTGACTTCTATTGACACAAACCTGCTGCTCAAGTACCTTTTTCATTTTCCAAAGTGCTACTTGTTGTTGTTGTTGCTGTAGTTGCGTTCGTCAGCTTTCAACTCTGTCGAAGTCTCTAGAGACTAGGAACTGAGTTTTGCGTGTTAATCCATTTTTCCCTGGAAGCCGCGTGCACAGGGATCACTCGCTGCACAGGTAGATAACTCCGACTTCGGAGGTACTCATGTTTTTTTTCCGTCGATGATTAGCTGGCGTTTCAAGCCGGGCCTCGCTGCTGAGACCAGGGGTGTTTGTCGCGGAGAGAAATCATAAATACAAATCCCAACCGGTGTAGCCGAGATATGAGCCCACAACCTCTCTGTCCCAAGGCTGGCGTCTTGCCTCGATACTAACCAGTCCCCCATGGACTTGGAAAATGAGGAAACTGCAACAAGGAATACTTTTCATGCATAGCCTGCAATGGTTCCTGCAGCCTATCTACCATATACCAGAAGTTCACGTCCTCCAGAAAGTGATGATCGTCATATTTCTTTTAAAATGTATAACGCTTGATCATGTTAGGCCATCGTTGTTGACTCCAATTTCGAACATATAAACACACAGTTAGTCGTCAGATTATCCCCGTCGCACATCAAACAACAGACCGTAAGATTAGCGTACGGCCGGTCTTGGGATTTACGATGAGCCATTACGATGACGTAGCACACATAACAATGCAAGCACAGCAATGACGCGCCCTTTAGATTATCGATTACTCTAGTGAATGTAGCCTACCACAAACAGAACACAGTGCAAATTCCCTAAAGAGATAAAACTGTGGCTGACGAAGCAGTTCACATTAATGAGAACATATAAATAACTTGCGTCACGCAAATCCATCAACGGTTATGAACAGCACCAATATGACGTATTGCGCAGAACAAGCCTAGACGATGGAAGGTCGCATTCATAACACTTGAAATATTGCCGGCATACGACATTGTTTTATCGGCGCAGATGTAATTAGTAGATCATCATCTTGATTTTAACGCATAGGAGTGCTTTGGAGAACTGAAATTAATCAGACATCGAATGCACTTTTTGCAGTGATCGAGAGAACGTGGACTAGATCCGCCATCTTAGAAACGGAAGTGCTACTTTGAACTGTGCTATTCTATTTTTAATTTCTTTGATGCATCTTTCGTGTAATGTTATTATTGTACTCATGTATTTGACGCTCTGCACTTGTTTTAAACATATCTTGCTTACTTTCACACCGCATCATGAGGAAGGTTGTTTCTTCGACATCACTATTACTTCTCTTTTCGTAGTGTTGATGCTGTAACCTTTCGTGTTGCTTTCCCTCATTTTTATGTTTTTTATTTCATCAAGTTCATAATTTATGTCTGCGATGTCGTCAGTCTCTACAAGTTGATGGATATTCTTCGGAAGAGATAAGAGCATCTATGGACTTGTCCGATTTTCAATGAGGATGACCTGTCGGCTAAACTAAACTAAGCTTTCTCCGTCTCGGCTCTTAAGACTCTGTCATCCGTGCAGCGCAGACTGTTTATATTGTATCTTTTGACTTCAATTCTTTTTTTTGTCTACAATAGATCTCATTTTTTTCGCTGTGAAGTGAGAACAAATCCGGCTACACAACACAGCCTTGTCTGACTACTTGTTTTACATATTGGAACTGTTCTGTATGGCTGCTGCAGTTTGTTGCCAATACATATTTCTTTTATGATTCTTATATCTTTGCCATCGATGTTTAGTACCTCGGGCATATGTATATGTTCCCATGTACTTTACTTTGACAAATGCAAAATCTATGAGGCACAGGCAAAATCTTTATTTACCATTATTGCTTTTTACTTTCAATGTTCACGGGATATATATTGCATTATTAATGCCTTTCCATCAACAAATCCGAATTGTTTCTCCTAATTTCTGGTTTTATTATATTCCTTCCAACGTCATATTTCCTTGTGCTTTCTGTGTCTTCCTTAGTTTTACTTAGTTTTGAAGCAACTGGTACATGGTCAGTATTGCAGTATGCCCTTGATCTTGTTTTTATAAATGTTAAGCCATTCCTGAATCTTCATTGTAACAGTATTAGAAAAGATTTGATTGTGTACTTTGTTGTAGTGGCTTTGCCTTGTTCATAGTCGTCTGGAGTGTTACTTGAATCAGTTACCTATAATGATTGGGTGTTTGTCTTTGTCAAATCTATCAAGTTATCCCTTCTGTCATCTGATTCTCCTTCGCCGTGTGCTGCAGTCACTTTGTGCACTCTAGTGTTCCCACATTTACATTAACGTACAGAAATATAATCGTTATTTTTGGGGATTTACATAGCACCATGGTCATCGTTGGTTATTTGTAAAAAGTGTCAGCGTTTTCTACTCTGTTAACTGTTGGTACATGAGCTTCATTGATGTAAATATTCATTGGTCTGTTCCTCAATTTACTAATAGAATCCTATGCAAACTCCTGTCCTACTTGTCCAAAGTCCTGTCACCATTTTCCTTATTTCTCCTATCTCTAACAAGATGCCTACTATTTTTTGTGTGTGGTTCCCCCAGAGCAAATCTCATTTCCGCTGTCGCGCTGTAATAATCCTGTTCGTCTCCATCTCGTTTCGCATAGTTTAGTTGAGCACAGTGTGTTATGACAGCTTTATATAGGAGAAGAATACAAAACCGTGATATTTCGACTAATTTGACCTTCCTAGGACAACTACAATAATTGTTCCCTGCTCACTAGCTTCACTGCAGCAATTTGCCTATTTTCTAGTCCTTGGATATTCACATTTATTCTAGGTGAATTGTTTTTTTTTATTTTACATATTCCTTACCGCTTTGTAAAGAGCACTAGAGAATATTTGTATCATCATGTCTTTAAAAGTCTATATAGTTTTGCCACAGAAGTCGAAGTTGCCGTGTACAATCGAATCCTGCCTAAACACATGGTAGTGACGTTTAGTGTTTCGTAGTTTGGGTTCTCCTCCATTGAAATCATTGCTCTCGTACCGGGAAAGTTCTCATGCAAACACACAATAATAGTTCTTTACATTGTAAGGGATACAAGTGTTGATCATATTTCCTATTTTGGCTTGATTTCATTCTAAATCTCATTGACTCGTCTATTTATATTCTAAATCTCATTGACTCGTCTATTTATATTCTAAATCTCATTGACTCGTCTATTTATATTCTAAATCTCATTGACTCGTCTATTTATATTCTAAATCTCATTGACTCGTCTATTTATATTCTAAATCTCATCGACTCGTCTATTTATATTCTAAATCTCATTGACTCGTCTATTTATATTCTAAATCTCATTGACTCGTCTATAAAAAGCGAACACGTTTTTCTTCATCTTCTAGTTACAACTTGGGTGCCTTATGTCTGGAGTGTCTACATCAAGACTGGTTTGATTAACTCAATACCAGGTTTCTGAATCGTCTACTCAATGTAGACGTTAATTATTTGCTTTGGTATCACTTCGATCAAGCGTTAGTTTCAATGTATACGCCAGCCATTTTATAACAAATCATCGCTGTTCAAATTCTCCAATCGTAAAAGAATTTCTAGAATGATCGATACCATAATGAGGTTAGTCCATTGTTAGCACTGCATTGTGGCACAACATGCTGTCGCATTACTAGAAACGTGACATCTTGTTGTTAAACTCAAACTTAAACCGTTTCAGCTGCTTAATGGGTCTCAGGATAAAAGTCACAATCATCTGAATCAATAAGCAACAGCGGCAGTGTTCAACTGTCATAAACACAAATTGTGAACAATAATTGATTTTGTTGTTAGTTTACTCTTTTGTATTTTATCATTTCTGTTGCTAATAATAATAACAATGTTTAATTATATTTATTGACCAATTTTCCCCGGTAATGCATATATATATATACTAACATCATAACAAATAAAGCCAGGGCAAAAACTAAGAATAGCAAAATGTTATATTTTCACAACATTCATGCCTGATGCAGAAAAAATGGACATTAGACATGAAAACACAACAGAAAATTGAAGCCTTTCTTTGAAATGTGAATTTATAGAATAGGAGGAATTGGATGAAAAGAACATAACACAAACAATGAAGTATTAAACAACTAAAAATGAAAAGAGAATTACTAAACTCAATTCGAACAAGACAAATGAGATTCGTGGGGCATGTTAAAAGAAACAGCAGCCTGCTAAAGGTAATCTCGGAAGAGTAAATACAATTTAAAAGAGGCAGAGGTAGATTAAGACTAACATGAATAAGTAACATCAAACAATGGACAAGTCAGCCTATGAAAAACTGCAACATCCAAGCAAAAGACAGAGGCAGACCAAGACTAATTAAAACTAACCAAGTCTTCCTGGTAGAAGCGAGCCGTTAGCCTAAGAATGGCAACCCATCTAGTTAAGGGTAGACTCCGATTATAGACTCACACTGTCTAGCGAGTCTACCCGTTTATGGATTAGACTTCGGGAGTAAACCCTGGGGAAAAATCCGGAAATGGAGTCCTTAAGGCAGTTCAGTGTTGATTTAAACATTGCTCTGGCAACTCCTGCCACGCAGTTGACACCAAATTGTTCTTGCCCTGCTAGACTTTATAAAAAGACTACATGGAGAGAGGAAACATGCTGCATAGGCTCCGTACATGGAGAGAGGAAACATGTTGCATAGACCGCGTACATGGAGAGAAGAAACATGTTGCATAGACCGCGTACATGGAGAGAAGAAACATGTTGCAAGGGCTCGGCTACATGGAGAGAAGAAACATGTTGCATAGACCGCGTACATGGAGAGAAGAAACATGTTGCAAGGGCTTGGCTACATGGAGAGAAGAAACATGTTGCCTAGACTCCGTACATGGAAAGAAGAAACATGTTGCAAGGGCTCGGCTACATGGAGAGAAGAAACATATTGCAAGGGCTCGGTACGTGGAGAGAAGAAACATGTTGCATAGGGTCTGTACACGGAGAGAATAAACATGTTGCATAGGCTCTGTTCACGGAGAGAAGAAACATGTTGCATAGGCTCAGTACGTGGAGAGAAGAAACATGTTGCATAGGGTCTGTACATGGATAGACAAGACGAGAAATATGTTGCATAGGCTCTGTACATCGAGAGAAGAAACATGTTGCATAGACCGCGTACATGGAGAGGGGAAACTTGTTGCATAAGCCGCGTACATAGAGAGAAGAATTATGTTGCATAGGCTCTGTACATGGAGAGAAGAATCATGTTGCATAGGCTCTGTACATGGAGAGAAGAAACATGTTACATAAGCCGCGTACATGGAGAGACGAGACGAGAAACATGTTGCATGAGCAAGAACTTGTCTCTTGTTTTCTTCCGTGCAAGCTCTGTGGATAGAGAGGACACTCCAGCTTCGCCACTTTGGTTCACTTCCTAGAGGTACTGCAAAATTCCTAGAGGTTCGGCAGGCAGAATAGCCAAGAAAGACAGTGGTGCATACGCCATGACCACGAGTAGCATGACAATGGAGGTGATGGCAGTGACCAAGGCATTCAAATGGTTAGAGTCACAAGACTACATCCACGCATGTATACTGAGTGATTCGATGAGCATGATAAAAAAAGTGGAGGCGGGCTTTGTACGCATGCAATGGGTAGAGTCGTTACAGAAATCCAAAATACGTAAGGTCACCTTTGTCTATGTCCCTGGACATGCGGGAGTACGGGGAAATGAGAGAGCGGACAGGTTGGCTAGCTGCGCTGTCGTTGAGGACGGGCAACCGATGGATCGGGCGGACGTCATCAATGCACTCCGAGATGTGGGAAGAGCACAGGACTTCGACAAACATAGATCAACGTCGCTTCTTCGGATGATGGAAATGGGAGTTAAGATGGGCACAGCCAGAAATGAGAAACTTGGTGGCCGTGTAAGAAGACTTATCAACCAACATAGAACTGGAGTCGTCAGTGGCTGGACACTGAGGGAATTGCTGAGGAGGGGATCTGAGCACCTATGGACATGTTCGGAGTGCAATGATGATGATGACCCGCAAATAACTCAATAACTCAATAACTGCAAAATTCATAGTCCACTATGACTGACGGAATGCTCTTTGATGATATTATTGAATATTATCTTAGGAATTCAATGATCATATCTCATATGTTGATGTGTGTCAGTATTAGTCATGCCTCGTATCGCTGTGTACATGTCTGTGTTAGTCACATATCATATCTATGTGTATGCATGTCTGTGTTAGTCACCTCGAGTGACTCGGGCAGATGGTGCTCGTAAACCTGGGAGGGCCGACCATCTAAGGGCAGAATCCCCGTACAGAAAAGACATTCTGCTGCCTTGCAGGAAGATTGGGGACAATCAGAGGCTAAGGAATGCAAACCAGAATAAAATGCTGGCTGAAATCGGATGCACTGGGCCACTGGCGCAGAACACAGTGCAACGTTTTAACGGGTGTTCAATCAGAGTGGATCTGGCAGACTCTAATTTCGATGTTCTATTTGTGGGGGCGATCAACACACTTAACCTGACAGCTGACTTCATGTGAGAGTTTGGAATCCTACTCTGATTGAGTCCTGATCGCAGAGAGACGAGGATCTGGATACAGTAAAACGGCACGAAAGGAAACATCCCGACTTACCTTTCACACAGCCTGACTGATTAAAGATCACATAAATTTGTAACCAAAATATAAGTATTCAAGAAATGCTTCCTGTATAATATATATATATATATATATATATATATATATATATATATATATATATATATATATATATATAATTATATAATGGTAGCAGTCAAACGGTCTAACTAGAGATATCATGTGTTTAACATTAAGGAGACGTTACAATCGTAGACGATAAGCAGGGGACTCCAGAGGGGAATCGAACGAGAGGATAATCAAGGAGAGCCTGCCAGATAACATTGTTGGCATGAATGCACAGTGTCAACCAGAGTTAGAACACATTGCGAAGGAAGTCTACGGATATACATCTTGTCGTGAGGTAATATTTTGTAAAAATCCTACCAGTAATAGTAAACTCTTTATATGGAGCAATCGCAGCAAGATGCAATCTGACCATCAGAAGTAAACTCTCGCCGAGAAAGAGTTTTGGCCCTTTAGCTTCTTGACACACTAGGAGAGAGTTGACCCCGCCTGCATCATTACAGAACGGTTCTGTCCACTGGGTGTTTCCTTGTGGTTAATAAGAAGAAAATAAGAAGCTTCACCAATTATATAAATCAGCTCAGGACAATATCATTGATTTATTGCAGTTGTAAATCCGGTGGCCTGTGAGCTGACGCTCTCTCGCCCAAAGTCACTTAATGATATCTACAAGTAGTTATGTCCACTACCCTACAAAGTATTCCATTTATTAGGTCTTTGAGGGGATAGAGTTGCCCTCATATCTATCAGCTTTGATAGTCAAACAGGTGATGTTCTACTGTTTCATGTATGTGTTCACGGAACAGGCATGCTGAAATATGGTTTCGTTGTATGCTATTGATATGGTTGTTCAGTGGTATTATTGATTTATAGACCAATTATCGTAACATTCATCATCGTCAAGTACCGGGCCTGCTGGCGTAGGTGATCATGTCTCTCCACAACTTTCGATCTCGGCAGCTATTTATCATTTCTGTTGTTGACCTTCTGCCAAGCCATTCTCTTAAGCTGTCTGTTATTTTTTCTCTTTGCTTCCCTCTATCTCTTTGTCCCTCAATTTTTCCAGTTGTTACAATATATTCCAGTTGTTCTCTTCTCATTACATGGCCAAAAAATTATGATTGTTCTTCCTAATATTGGAAATTAGCTCTCTTTTTGCTTTGACCTGTCTCAGAACCTCTTCATTACTCGCCTTAGCTGTCCATGGTATTCTCAACATTCTTCTGTAAAACCACATTTCTACAGACTCCAGTGATTTTCTTGTCTGGTGCCCTATTGTCCATGATTCGCATCCATATGTTAAGACTAGCTCTACATAACATTTAAGAACTATTTTTCTTGTTTCTATTGTCAAAAATGGATTGCATAGTATCTTCTTCATTTTTTGGAAAGCTGCTTTTGCCAGAGCCATTCTGCATCTCACCTCTTTTGTACATCTTCCGTCTGAGGTTAACAAAGTTCCCAAATATTTAAATTCATTTACCTGTTTTAATATTGTTCCATTTGTCTTTATTTTTGCACTGAGGTGATGTCTTTTTCTTGTTGTTACCATTACCTCTGTCTTTTTGCTATTAAGGCTGAATCCTTTATTTTTGCTTTATTTCACTATAATGTCCACCATTTTTTGTAACTCATTTTCACTCTTAGCGATTAAGACTGTATCATCAGCATACCTTAGATTATTTATGTTATAACCTCCAATTGTTATTCCAGGCATGCCCCTTATGAATCTTAATATAATCTCACTATAAATATTACACAAATCTGGTGACAGCACACAACCTAGTCTAACACCCTGTTTTATTTGTTGAAACATTCCCAATTGGTTTCCAGTTCTTATGGCCGCTGTTTGTTGCCAGTACATGTTCTTTATTATTATTAGATCTTTGCTGTCTATGTTTATGTTTTCTAAAATGTTGATTATTTCTTGGTGCGTTACTTTGTCAAATGCCTTGGTGTAATCTATGAAACATAGGTATAGATCTGTTTTCACCTCTATGGCTCTTTCTACTAAAGATCTTATGATATAAATGGCGTTGCATGTTCCTTTATCTCTAACAAAACCATACTGTTCATCGCTAATTTCTGGACTGATTTTGTTTCGCACTCTTCGCATGATGATTCTTAGTGATATCTTAGTCATATGACTCATAAGGCTTATTGTGCGATGATCATCGCATTCAATCGCACCCGATTTCTTTGGTAGGGCTATGAATATTGATTTGAGCATCTCGTCTGGTATGTATCCACTGTTGTAGATATCATTCAATATTTTTGTTATTATTTCTATTCCAAAATCACCCATGGATTCAATCTCTTCTTTAGTTATATTATCTGGTCCAGGAGCTTTGCCTGCTTTCATATTGCGCAAGGCGTCTTCCACTTCTTCTCTGAGTATTTCTGGTCCTTCTCTATTATTCTTAATATTTACTTCCGTTGTTTATCATAATAAAGATCTTTAATGTATTCTGTCCATCGTTCTCTTATTTTTTCTTAATAAATCAACAGTTTTCCTTCCTTTGATCTTAAACATCCATTTTTTGATTGTTTTTTCTTCCTGTTAATTCCAAAATTTGTTTGTATATAGCTTTGGCATCGCCATTTTGTTGCATTTCAATCTCTTTGCATCTCCCTTTTAGCCATGCTTCTTTTGCTTCATTGCATTTTACTACAATTTATTTATTTAATCTCTTATACTCATCTTTATTTTCTTTATTTCTTCTTCTTGTATCCATTAGCTGCAAAATGCCATCTGTCATCCATTTCTTTCTTGAATTTGTCCTCACTGGTGTTGTATGAACTCTTTTGATGTTTGTTGCATTGATTCTTTTAGCATTTCCCACTGTTCATCAATGCTTTGTATCTTATCTATTGCATTGTACCGGTTCTGAATTGTGATTTTATATTTGTCTTGTAGCTTCTTGTCTGATTTTAGTAAATCTAAATTTAACTGGATGTTAACTGAGGCTCGTTTTGTTCTTTTTAATTTTACTCTAAGCTTTCCCACAACTGGTACAAGATCACTATTGCAATCTGCCCATGGTCTAGTTTTCACACACACCAGACTAAATCTATTGCTTATCATTATATAATCAATTTGATTACGTGCGTTGTCCCCTGGGCTTTTCCATGTCCACAGACGTCTTGGATGTTGCTTAAACCAGGTGTTTCCTATCATCATGTTGTGTGTTCTTGTCCAGTCAATAAGTTTCTCACCTCTTTCATTCCTCTCGCCTAAGCCATAATGACCAACTACTTCCTTAACTCTTTCCTTTCCTACTTTTCTGTTAAAATCCCCTAGAACTATGGTGTTTTCATGTGGTTTGCATTTATGAAGTGCCTCATTTAACCCGTTGTAAAATGTATCATTTGTTTCCTCTAGACTGTCTGTTGTTGGTGCATAAACTTGTATAAGATTTATGTCTATTGGCTTTCCATTCAATTTCACTAAAAGGACTCTGTCTGATTTTGGGTAAAAGCCTTTCACTGTTCTTGCTCTTTCTGCATCCAAGATGATACCTACTCCTCTTTGGTGTTCAGTACCTCCAGAATAGATTATTTTATGTTTATCAGAATACATCTCCCCTGATCCGGTGTATCTCATTTCGCAAAGTCCCAGTAATTGTAAACCCATTCTTTTCCTTTCTTGTATGATGTTTTCTAGTTTACCCTTCTGCATGAGCGTTCTCACATTCCAAGTACTTATCTTTAGAGTTTGTTTTATCTTTATTTTGCTTACAGTAGCTCGATGACGACCGGGTATCACCTATAGCACATGATGTCCCCTTCCGAACGAGGGTTTTCCAGTGGAATCCCCTTTAACGTTGTTGTCGTTATTTCTATTGTTGTGGCGATTCATGATTGTACAAAAAAGTTACGACGGTGGTTTTCTGTTGCCTTCCGTCGGTTTGTATACGGTTGGCTCCGCTAGCTTTTGATTTAAAAGTCTCACCCACGAGGCAGTTGGGTTGTTTTCCTTTGGGGTACCCTCCCTTAGCCTTTTACTCTACCGAGCTTACCTGCAAGGCAGCCACATGTTGTACTGTTTACTGCACACAGTAGCATGTAAAATTACCCGACCTGACAAATCTTAACATTACATATGTTATAAGTTTATGCACATAAATGCGTAATAAATATCTGAACATATACAGCATATAAACTGTAACATATATATTCCGTTACTATTCATTTCAGAATCGTATACAACCAACGAGAGAGATTACCACTCCTTGACAATCCTTAACAGAACCCCTGAGAGGGAAGTCTGAAGAGGGTCTAGTTCGCCTCTCAAGCTAAAGAGTTCTTGAAGAAAATGGCTTCCCCGTGGGGGACATCAACAACTCTAAATGTCATCAAAACCGTCTGCATTAACAACCTGGAAAGAACTTGCAGACATCGGAGGTCGTGTTTGACCCTTGTTTCTATCAGCATTGAGTCTGACAAGATGATCACGGCAGAAATACACTTTTGAGAATATCGAGCCAGGAAAATTAATGAATTGAGTCAAATTACTCAACAAGAAACTATCAGGGACAGACTTTCCCAAATTTTGTAAACAGAATTAACCATGACTTTTTGTAAGTATGATACTTTTACCAGGTACTCCTGAAAGAAATCAGCATCCGTTTTTCCTTTAAACACAATTTTTGTCTTGTTCGCTATTTTCTTTGCTTCTCTTATATTTCTTCTGCCGTCGTGATGATTACAAAGTTCCAGTTCTTGCTCTATTTGTCAACCTCACAAATGTTATTTCATATTTATGTAGAGCTCTTTTTTTCGCTGTGCTTGTCACTTCAACTTACACTGAGTCTACCTGAACCGCTGCTTCTTTCTCTGCTTCTTACACACGGTTTGGAATCAGCAGAACTTTATCGCCAAGGTGGACAATCGGTTTTTGTCTCTGCATCTAGTTCGAGAACAGAACTATAAAGAGTTTATACGACAGTACAGCTTTGTTGAACTAAAATACAAGTGTAAAATAAAGCAACCTAAGCTGACATCTCGTGAGGCGCGATAGTTCAGTGGTTAGTGAACTTGACTACAAAGGACAAGAGGTAGAGTTCGATCCCAACCGACGGCTTCGGGTTCACCCAGACTTTAATGGGTACCGGAATTTTTTTCTGGGAAATTAAAGAGGCACGGGCGTAATTCCGACCACATTACCCCAAAAATCATGTACTGAAGGTCTGTAAAAGTATGGTCATTAACACCATTTTCCCTATACGCCACTTGGCGTGACGGGGCTCTTTACTGTTTTTTTTATGCTGACACCTCAATAAAATGGGACTCCTCTCGTGATGTCTGTAAAAGCATTGATTATTATCAATTTCTAAACGCCACCATTTGTACAGGAAGTGTGGACAGAAATAAATGTGATCTTCAGCCCACAGAAGCTATATTAAATGGACAAACCAAAGGCAGCTATGTCCTGAAGGTAGTGTGTATCTGACATACCTACTCGACCAACGTGTTCAAATAAAGACGAGTCTAGACGCCATGTTCTAGCTATTCTTCAGCCAGGCTAATGTTTCTGGAATAGAAACGCATTTTGATTCTTTCTTATATTCTCTAAATATCAACAGCGGCCACTCTTGTTCAGCAGAAAGCATAGTACCATGTATATCTTCATACAAGTGCGACTTCTGCATTTATGCACGTTTAGGAAGAAATTTTCTTGTTTAAAACGATATGTTACATATATATATATAGGCTTTGCAATCTGAGCTGATATTGTCAGCTGGGTTCATAGACTAGATTATTCTAGAATGTTTTCAAATAAAGAGCAGGGGAAACAATTTGTTTTATTGTAATAAAACAAATGCCCACATATTTTCAAGTTGCAACCCATTCTATATATGATATAGAAACAAATAATATACAGCATTCTTGTTCTGTAAGCGGAAGGGTTCGATCCCAACTGACAGCTTCCGGGTTCACCCAGCCTTAAAAATGGGTATCGCGTTTTTTTTCTGGGAAAGTAAAGCGGTACGGGCGTAATACCGACCACATTACCCCAAACATCATGAAGGTCTGTCAAATGTATGATCACTAACACCATATTCCCTATGCGCCACTTGGCGGGCCGGAGCTTTACTATTCTTGTTCTATGAAAGAAATCAAGTTTTTTTAAATCAATGAAATACAGGCACAATGACTTTATTAATACTAACTCAGAATGTAATCATAATTCGTCATCGTCAAGTACCGGGCCTGCTGGCGTTTGTGATCATGTCTCTCCACAACTTTCGATCTCGACAGTTATTTGTCATTTCTGTTGTTGACCTTCTGCCAAGTCATTCTCTTAGGCTGTCTGGTATCTTTTCTCTTTGCTTCCCTCTATCTCTTCGTCCCTCAATTTTCCCAGTTGGTACAATATATTCCTGCTGTTCTCGTCTCAATACATGCCCAAAAATGATGATTGTTTCTTTCTAATAATGGAAATTAGATCTCTTTTCTAATTATGAGTCTAATTATGATTACATATTTATGAACAGTAAGAATCATGGACAGTAGACAAACAAATGAAAAGACGATTTGAAACCACAAAGATGGGATTTCTCAGAAGAATGTTGAAACTTTCCTGGACAGCTAAAAGGACCAATGAGAAAATTCTCAAAGAGGTCAACACAAAAAGGGAGATTCTAAAAAACATTAGAAAGAAACAATTAACATTTTTCGGGCACATCATGAAAAGAGGAAAGTTGGAATACTTGGTTACAACTGGCAAAATGCAAGGAAAGAGAGATTGCGGACGACAAAGAGAGAAAATACTGGATAGCTTGGTGTCATGGCATGGAAAACAGTTAACAACAGAACTGATACGATGCACTGTAGATAGAAGATTGTGGAGGGACATGATCGCCTACGCCAACCAAGTATCCCAACTTTCCTCTTCTCATGATATGCCCGAAAAACGTTGATTGTTTCGTTCTGATGTTTTTTTAGAAGCTCCCTTTTATGTGTTGGCCTCTTTGAGAATGTCTTCATTGTTTTTTTCAGCAGTCCATGTAACTTTCAACATTCTTCTGTGAAATCCCATCTCTGTGGCCTCTAATCGTCTTTTCATTTGTTTGTCTACTGTCCATGATTCGCTTCCATGGGTCATAATTGGCTCTATAAAGCACCGATGAACTCTCTTTTTTTAATTTCTATTGACATAGATGTTGCATAAGATGTTCTTCATTTTCTGAAATACTATTTTGGCCTGAGCTATTTTGCTTGTTATTTCTGTGGTGCATCTTCAATCTGATGTTACTACTGTGCCGGAGTATTTTAAGTGTTGCACTTGTTTCAGATTTGTCCTGTCTATTTTTATGCTGCATGATGGTGATAATTGTTTCTTTTATATGACCATTACTTCTGTTTTCTTACTATTCAGACTGAGAACTTTCTTGTTGCTTTCTTTTACTATTGTGTCAATTATTTCTTGTAGTTCATTCTTTGTCTCTGCTATTAAGACTGTGCCATCCGCATATCGCAAATTATTTATGTTGTGACCGTTGATTTCAATTCCTTGTATATCTACTATTGATATCATAATATTTTTGCTGTGAAGGTAAAACAAATTCGGCGACAGAACACAGCCTTGTCTGACTACTTGTTTTATAATCATCTAGCAGTAAATTAATCGGATTTCGGTAAGGCCCTAGTCATACAAGTTAAGTGTGAGTTAGTGAATGAGTGAGTGAGTGAGTGAGTGAGTGAGTGAGTGAGTGAGTGAGTGAGTGAGTGAGTGAGTGAGTGAGTGAGTGAGTGAGTGAGTGAGTGAGTGAGTGAGTCAGTGAGTCAGTGAGTCAGTGATGTCAGTGATGTCAGTGAGTGATTCAGTGAGTGAGTGATTGAGTGAGTGAGTGAATGAGTGAGTGAGTGCATAGATTGTGTTATAATTATCACGACCCTTGAGCCAGAACGCGTATCTGATGGCAAGAAGGAATCGTCTAGTAACGCTCTGTCTTATTAAGAGCTTAGGAGTAACATTCTGTCATATTGAGAGCTTAGGAGTAACGCTCTGTCATATTGAGAGCTTAGGAGTAACGCTCTGTCATATTGAGAGCTTAGGAGTAACACTGTCATTTTGAGAGCTTAGGAGTAACGCTCTGTCATATTGAGAGCTTAGGAGTAATACTCTGTCCTATTGAGAGCTTAGAAGTAACGCTCTGTCATTTTGAGAGCTCATGAGTAATGCTCTGTCATATTGAGTGCTTAGGAGTAACACTCTGTCATTTTGAGAGCTTAGGAGTAACGCTCTGTCCTATTTAGAGCTTAGGAGTAACACTCTGTCATATTGAGAGCTTAGGAGTAACGCTCTGTCATATTGAGAGCTTAGGAGTAACACTGTCATTTTGAGAGCTTAGCAGTAACACTCTGTCATATTGAGAGCTTAGGAGTAACACTCTGTAATATTGAGAGCTCAGCAGTAACACTCTGCCATTTTGAGAACTTAGCAGTAACGCTCTGTCATTTTGAGAGCTTAGGAGTAACGCTCTGTTATTTTGAGAGCTTAGGAGTAACGCTCTGTCATATTGAGAGCTTAGCAGTAACGCTATGCCATTTTGAGAGCTTAGGAGTAACGCTCTGCCATTTTGAGAGCTTAGCAGTAACACTGTAATTTTGAGAGCTTAGCAGTAACACTCTGTAATTTTGAGAGCTTAGCAGTAACACTCTGTAATTTTGAGAGCTTAGCATTAACACTCTGTAATTTTGAGAGCTTAGCAGTAACACTCTGTAAGTTTGAGAGCTTAGCAGTAACACTCTGTAATTTTGAGAGCTTACCAGTAACACTCTGTAATTTTGAGAGCTTAGCTGCAACACTGTAATTTTGGGATCTTAGCAGTAACACTCTGTAATTTTGAGAGCTTAGCAGTAACACTCTTATAAACATGACAATTCATTCAGCAGTAACATTTCAACAATTCATTTTAAAGCACAGTTGTTTGTTTTCAACACAAAGTGGCACTTTAATTATAATCCTATCAA
The DNA here is from genome assembly GCA_032433765.1 of Megaustenia siamemsis. NCBI lineage: Eukaryota > Metazoa > Mollusca > Gastropoda > Stylommatophora > Ariophantidae > Megaustenia > Megaustenia siamemsis. The sequence continues at coordinate 23,371,221 of JAVIAB010000051.1, read as the reverse complement.
TTATTGCAACCTTAGTGCACTCATTCTACTGCATTCTACTCCATATTATCTTTTATACTTTCAATTTGTGAAGCCACACACAATATTTATTTCTAGCTTCAATAATTTGTATATTAGTGATCCTTTAGTACATTAACGTCGATGAGACTAAGCATCTCAAAGGTTGACAAATTGCACACGTTCTTCAGTGAAATATTCCCATTTTTGTTTACCGTCAATATTATTACAACATAATGTGTTCATTATTTTAATCAACGTGAAAGCAGAATTCAATCATCATATACAAGTTATATTTTATTTTTATTAGGAACACAACTAAAATATCGGTGATAAACATCTGTGAAGTCAGTACTGCTGCCACAATGTGCTCACCTGCTCATTAGCGGTTCAAGATTAACTTAATTCAGATGCTTGTTCCTTTACTTTATGAGCGGACTGTATTATGAAATGACTGAGCGTGTTGTACGGCATTGACTGATCTCATATCTCATTGGTTCTACTCATTGCAATTTTCTTTCACAATAACCATGCGTTAATGATTTTTAATGTTGCTCTCAGTGTTATTTTTTTTTCTTTTGCATTGCTATAACTACTCCTACATTTGTTTCATATTTCGATTTTTCTCACTGTGGCATATGTATGCATTGATCATTATTACTTTACAATAAACTTGTTTCTTGCCCTAATAATATTTGTTTTTTGTTGTTTAATCTTCTTTGAATTTTGTTTAAAAAAATAAGTGAAACATTAAATGGTTTGAACTAGTATTTGCGTATGTTATAGAAACATTTAAAATACGATCAGAAGTGAGACAAGATTGCCTGTTATCTTCATTTCTCTTTTCTACTGACCAACTTTCTACTGAGGACTGTTATATATACCTATATATGAAGCTTATATATCAAATAATTGATACAAGAAGAAATTATAAAAGTTTATGTTTTAAAAAAAGAAGAAAAAAGCAATGTATAATCTGAGTAATATAAAGTGGAAAGGAAAGATGTTAGCAATACTTCCAAGGGAATGAACTGTTAATTTACCAAAATTTAACATGAGTTATCTATGGGTTTTTAATGTGGATATATAAAAGAATAGGTAGAATTTGATGGAAGGAAAAGAAAACAAACGATGATGTCTTAAAACAAGTAAAAATGAAAAGAGAACTACTAAACACAATTCAAACAAGACAAATGCGGATTTTGGGCCATGTTAAAAGACACAATAGTCTACTAGAAGTAATCCTGGAGGGGAACATACAAGGTAGAAGAGGCAGAGGCAGACCAAGACTACATGGACGAGTAACATCAAAAGATGGACACACCTGCCTATGACAACCTGCACCATCAAAGCAAGAGACGGAGCAGAATGGCGCTCCATGGTAGCCAACCTTCGATGCGGAGATGGCACTCGATGATGATGATCTATGAGTATGTCTTAATACAAACTTCGTAATGTTGCCCATTTAGTGTGCTACTTCGAAAAACCTACCCGGTTATTCGAATGGTAAAAACACAGAAGGAACAAACCCTCAAAATGTAAGTTGTTTCTATTATTTTAAGCCTTTTGGTCCAGGCCTCCGCAGCCTATTTGGGAAAAACACCCGACTGGGCTACCAACGTTCAGACAACCCGTGTTCGATTCCCGCTGGAAACAGTGAAAATGTTACTCATGGTTGGAAAAAAAAATACCCTCGCGGACGACGAAGCCGCTGCCAGAAATGCGTACCAGGGTAGTACTCTGGGAAGGTGAGGAATGCCACCTCGCATTGGGAGTTTCGATGATTTAAACTATACACTATACAGAATTCTCCGAACACTTCTAGTTAGGCGGCCGAGCACATATAGGTGAAACATTGCGTGCTAATACGCCGATTCAAGTCTCGTGCTTTACCTTCAACTTTACTGTTCAATATTAGAAGGATGTCATTATTTAGTTACTATACACAAACGAAAGTTGGAATACTTGGTTACAGCTGGCAAAAAAAAATAGAAGGAAAAAGAGATCGCGGACGACAAAGAGAGAAAACACTGGATAGCTTGGTGTTATGGCATGGCAAACAGTCAACAACAGAACTGATACGATGCACGGTGGAAAGAAGTTTGTGGAAGGACACGATCGCCTACACCAACAGGTATGGCACATGATGATAATGATGATACACACAGATATATAAACACAGTCTTCAATAATGAATGTATATATATATACCATCCTCATCCCGTGCCGTACCGGTTGGAGTAGGAGATCATGACCCTCCACTATGCTCTTTCCTCAGTCTTCTACTATATTTCAGCGCCCAGTGGAGCATAGGTCTTCAACAAACGTTTCCAAGCCGTTCTGTTTCCTGCCATTCTTTTCAAATCATTCCATATCTTCCCCATAATCTTCAATTCTCCTTCCATCTGTCTTCTGCAAAAATATTTTGGTCTATCCTTTTTGTCTTTTTCCTTGGGAATTCGAAATAAGGACCTGTTGTGTAATACTCTCAATTGGCTTCCGCAGTGTGTGTCTTATCCAGCGCCATCGTCTTTTTTGTATCTCTTTATCCACTGTATTTAACAGGCACTTTTCTATAATTCTATGTTAGTGGTTTTGTCTTGTATTTTCATCCTTTTATTCTGCGCAAGCATACATTAATGAAAGTCTGTATCTTCATAATTGTCATTTTTGTTTCTCTCCATGTTTCATAGCCTTATACTATCTATCTATCTATCTATTGACCTTTCGAGCCGTAACCGGCCCATAGGGCGTAGACCAAGATACACCTTCTCCTATATGAATTTTTGTTCTAGCAGTTTTCTTTTAAAGATATTTTATTAAATCTCGCCATCTGTCTCTGTTCTGTGCAAGCAGTTCTATCTCATTGAGGGAGCCGATTCCTGCTGCTCTTGCCTCTCTCATCAATGTTCTTCTCAGTGTCTCCCTGGGTCTTCCTCTTTTTCTTTTACCTGTTGTTTCCCATATGAGGGCTTGCTTTGCTATTCGATTATTATCTCTTCTCATCACATGTCCAACGTATGACCATCGTCTTTTCTTTATTACTGAAGATATTAGTGGTTGATTGGCGATTTCTCTAATTTCCTCGTTTGTTTTGAATTCGTTCCATTCTATACCAAGTATTTTCCTTAGACATTTATTTTCGAATGCGTTCAACTTTGTTTCTATATCTCTTGTTGTTTTCCAGCTTTCACACGCATACGTAAGGGTTGATAGTACATTTGATTTGAATAGCCTAAGTTTTGTGTTTGTGCTAATGAGTTTTGATTTCCACAACTTTTCAAGGCTTATACTATAACTGACGTAAAATTGGAGTGTTTTTCCTCAGTGTATCATAACAATTATATCGTTGACTGTCTACGACACCAGGCTATCTAGTATCATCTTTCTTTGTCGCCTGCGATATCTATTTCCTTGTATTGTGCTTGTTATAAACAACTAGTCCAACTTTCATCATTATTATGCCACATCATTATGTGCCCGAAAAATCTCCCTTGTTCATTTTTGATGTTGTTTATATGCTCACTTTTTTTAGCTGGAATCTCTGAGAATTCGTTATATTTTAAAGCTATGTCACGATATCGCAACCTTTTATTCTGAGAAATCTCATCTTTGTGACCTCTAATCATCTTTTCATATGTGTATCTACTGTCAATAATTCGCTTCCGTTGTTCAGAATTGGCTCTATATAGCACTGTATCCTCTATTTCTCAGTTGCAGAAGATGTTTCTTTTTTCGAATTTTGTTTCATATATTTACCGACATTCACAATATTTAAAAAAGCACAAGGAGCTTTCAATAAACGTTGTAAGAACATCAACCCCAAGGAGCCGACGAAAAAATACGTGGGTTGATGGAGCATTAGAAACACTTGGAAACATAATAGCAAGAAAGGCCAACAGAAGAGCAAATGACTGGACATTTTATCCCCACTCAATGCTGAAAGAAAAGTGCACAAAGAAAAAACTGAAGAATTCACAAAATATTTGAAAATTAATCTACGTTGTATGACATAATGATAATAATATACAATTACCAACGAATGTGTACTGGTTGAACTGCGTGACCTAAGAAAATAAATCTTTATAGATACAAAGTTACAACAAGGAATACCCAAAAGCAATTTTATGAGAGAAATGAAGACACGAAACAAAAAAAACAAAATGCAGACCCAGATCAAACTTCATGGGAGCAATTGACTGACTAGCGTGCAATATTAACCAGCAGTAGGTGGCCTTAGGGAGACGCGATAGCTCAGTGGTTAGTGAACTGGACTACAAAGGACAAGAAGTAGGGTTCAATCCCAACCGACGGCTTCCGGGTTCACCCAGCCTTTAATGGATACCGGATTTTTTTCCGGGAAAGTGAAGCGGCAAGAGCGTAAAACCAACCACATTACCCAAAAAAATCATGTGCTGAAGGTCAGTAAAAATTATGGTCACTAACACCATATTCCCTCTACGTCACTTGGCGTGACGGGGGCACTTTATTTTACTTTTTACTACGTGGTCTTAATCGCTAACAGTGAAAATGAGTTACAAGAAATGTTAGACATCATAGTGGAAAAAAGCAAAAATAAAGGACTCAGCCTTAATAGCAAAAAGACAAAAGTAATGCTAAAAACAAAGAAAAAAACATCCCCTCAGTGCAAAATAAAGACAAGTGGAACAATATTAAAACAGGTAAATGAATTTAAATATTTGGGAACTTTGTTAACTTTGTTAACCTCAGACGGAAGATGTACAAAAGAGATGAGATGCAGAATGGCTCAGGCAAAGAGCAGCTTTCCAAAAAATGAGGAAGATACTATGCAGTCCATTTTTGACAATAGAAACAAGAAAAAGAGTTCTTAAATGTTATGTTGAGTCAGTCTTAACATATGGATATGAATAATGGACAATAGGACAACTGACAAGAAAATCACTGGAGTCTGTAGAAATGTGGTTTTACAGAAGAATTTTTGAAAACACCATGGACAGCTATGAAGAGTAATGAAAACGTTCTGAAAAAGGCCAAAGCAAAAAGAGAGCTAATTTCAAATATAAGGAAGAAATAATCATCATTTTTTGGTCATGTAATGAGAAGAGAACAGCTGGAATATACTGTAACAACTGGGAAAAATGAGGGACGAAGAGAAAGAGGGAAGCAAAGAAAAAAGATACCCGACAGCTTAAGAGAATGGCTCGGCATAAGGTCAACAACAGAAATATATTAATGTCGAGATCGAAAGTTGTGAAGAGGCATGATCACCTACTCCTGCAGGCCCGGTACTTGATGATGATGATGACGTGGTTAGTGGAAGAAGGTCTTGGGTGGTCCAGAGATAAGACGTAAGCATCTGAAAAAGTGTGTCCAGAGTCCAATTCCACCAGTGAGAGTATTACTCTAAAGTCTTAATGGGTTTACCTGCCCTGGTCTCAAGGTAGTGTGATTCGATGTCTAGGTCCCTAGGATAACAGTAACAAAACATTAGGTCCCTAGGATAACAGTAACAAAACATTAGGTCCCGTGCACGTTAAGGAAGCTTTGGCAGATAAACATCGGAAAGAAGAGGTCAAACAAAATGGCCGCTGTCTGGGCAAAATTTTATACCAAAAATGTGCCCACAGCGATGGATCCCATGCCGTGCTACGGAGCTTGTGCTTGTAGGTCAGGGTTCGTCTAGACTTGGAGATTATCGATATTTCGAGGGGAATATCTGAGCACCTATGGGTGCATCTGGTGTACAGTGATCCTAACTTAACAGTGGAAAGTGGCCGTTTTTAAGATTCATTTTGTATTATCCTTTATTTCTGAAGTTTTTATTTTACACATATGATATTACAATTATAATAATAAAGGACAAGGGGTAGGTTCGATCCCAACCGACGGCTTCCGGGTTCACCCCGCCTTTAATGGCTACCGGATTTTTTTTCTGGGAAAGTAAAGCGGCACGGGCGTAATACCGACCACATTACCCCAAAAATCATGTGCCAAAGGTCTGTAAAATTTATGGCCACTAACACCATATTCCCTACACACCACTTGGCGTGACGGGGGTACTTTACTTACTTTTTTTTACACATAGAAATAAATAGAATGACTAATTTTTAAAATGCCATAAACAAAGTATAAAGCTGCCTAAATGATAAACATCTAGAAGACAAAGACATACGACTAATATGTAATTTATACTGGGAGCAATCAGCAGTAAAAAAAACAAAGAGAAATCTACACCGATTTATATAACGAGAGAGGATTTAGGACAAGGATGCATCCCTGCAAACAGCAATAATAAAATATAACAGAAAACTCTACACCCATTGATATAAAAAGAGGAGTAAGACAGGGATCCTATCACCAAGCTTGTTCAATCTATACACTGAGCAAATCTTTAGAAACATCACAGAGAGGAAATAAAATATAAACGTCTATTAGTAACCACAACATATTTCTCTCTTTCTCTAACAACAGCACCATCTCTCTCTCTCTGTCTCTAGCAACATATTTCTCTCTTTCTCTAACAACAGCACCATCTCTCTCTCTCTCTCTGTCTCTGTCTCAAGCAACATATTTCTCTGTTTCTCTAACAACAGCACCATCTCTCTCTCTCTCTCTCTCTCTAGCAACATATTTCTCTCTTTCTCTAACAACAGCACCATCTCTCTCTCTCTGTCTCTAGCAACATATTTATATCTTTCTCTAACAACAGCACCATCTCTCTCTCTCTCTCTCTCTCTCTCTCTCTCTCTCTCGTCTCCAGCAACATATTTCTCTCTGTCTCTAACAACAGCACCATCTCTCTCTTTCTCTAGCAACATATTTATCTCTTTCTCTAACAACAGCACCATCTCTATGTCTCTCTCTCTCTGTCTGTTTCTAGCAACATATTTCTCTCTTTTTCTAACAACAGCACCATCTCTCTCTCTCTCTCTCTCTCTCTCTCTCTCTGTGTGTGTGTCTGTCTCTAGCAACATATTTCTCTCTTTCTCTAACAACAGCACCATCTCTATCTCTCTCTCTCTGTCTCTAGCAACCTATTTCACTATTTCTCTAACAACAGCACAATCTCTCTCTCTGTCTGTCGCTAGCAAAATATTGCTCTCTTTCTCTAACAACAGAAACATCTCTCTCTCTCTCTCTCTCTCTCTCTCTCTAGCAACATATTTATCTCTTTCTCTAACAGCAGAACCATTTCTCTCTCTGTCTCTGTCTCTAACAACACATTTATCTCTTTCTCTCACAACAGCACCATTTCTCTCTCTGTCTCTGTCTCTGGCAATATATTTAATTATTTCTCTAACAACAGCACCATCTCTCTCTCTCTCTCTCTCTCTCTCTCTCTCTCTCTAGCAACATATTTATCTCTTTCTCTAACAACAGCACAATCTCTCTCTCTCTTTGTCTCTGCTTCTAGCAACATATTTCTCTCTTTCTCTAACAACAGCACCATCTCTCTCTCTCTCTCTCTCTCTCTGTCTCTAGCAACAAATTTCTCTCTGTCTCTAACAACAACACCATCTCTTTCTCTAGCAACAGCACCATCTCTATGTCTCTCTCTCTCTCTCTCTCTCTCTGTTTCTAGCAACATATTTCTCTCTTTTTCTAACAACAGCACCATCTCTCTCTCTCTCTCTAGAAATATATTTCTCTCTTTCTCTAACAACAGCACCATCTCTCTCTCTCTCTCTTTCTGTCTCTAGCAACATATTTCTCCCTTTCTCTAACAAGAGCACCATATATATATATATATATATATATATATATATATATATATATATATATATATATATATATATATATATATATATCTGTCTCTAGCAACATATTTCTCTCTTTCTCTAACAACAGCACCATTTCTCTCTCTCTCTCTCTTTCTCACCCTCTGTCTCTAGCAACCTATTTCTCTCTTTCTCTAACAACAGCACAATCTCTCTCCCTGTCTGTCTATAGAAACATCTTTCTCTCTTTCTCTAACAACAGCACCATCTCTCTCTGTCTCCTTCTCTAGCAACATATTTATCTCTTTCTCTAACAACAACATCATTTCTCTCTCTGTCTCTGTCTCTAGCAACTTATTTAATTCTTTCTCTAACAACAGCACCATCTCTCTCTCTCTCTCTCTCTGTCTCTAGCAACATATTTCTCTCTTTCTCTAACAACAGCACCATTTCTCTCTCTCTCTCTCTCTCTCTTTGTCTCTGTCTCTAGCAACATATTTATCTCTTTCTCTAACAACAGCACCATCTCTCTCTCTCTCTCTCTCTCTCTCTCTCTCTCTCTCTGTCTCAAGCAACCTTTTTATCTCTTTCTTTATCAACAGCACCATCTCTGTCTCTGTCTCTAGCAACATATGTATCTCTTTCTCTAACAACAGCACCATCTTTCTCTCTCTGTCTCTAGCAACATATTTCTCTCTTTCTCTAACAACAGCACCATTTCTTTCTCTCTATCTCTAGCAACATATTTATCTCTTTCTCTAACAACAGCACCATCACTCTCTCTCTGTCTCTATCTCAAGCAACCTTTTTATCTCTTTCTTTATCAACAGCACCATCTCTGTCTCTGTCTCTAGCAACATATGTATCTCTTTCTCTAACAACAGCACCATCTTTCTCTCTCTGTCTCTAGCAACATATTTCTCTCTTTCTCTAACAACAGCACCATCACTCTCTCTCTGTCTCTAGCAACATATTTGTCTCTTTCTCTAACAACAGCATCTCTCTCTCTCTCTCTCTTTCTCTCTCTCTCTCTCTTTCTGTCTCTAGCAACATATTTATCTCTTTCTCTAACAACAGCACCATCTTTCTCTCTCTGTCTCTAGCAACATATTTCTCTCTTTCTCTAACAACAGCACCATTTCTCTCTCTATCTCTCTCTCTCTCTGTCTCTAGCAACCTTTTTCTCTCAATCTCATTCCCCTCTTTCTCCCTGAACTACCCCTCTTCATTGTTTATACAATCTCAATATAGCATTACCAATGCGAGTCGCGCGATGCAAGAACAACAAGACAAATAGTCTCCGCTGAGACGAAATGTGTTAGACGAATGACAGGAAACAGCCTGAGAGATACTATCAGAAATGAAGAACTGAGAAAAAAAAATATAATAAAACACTAGGAATAACCCCGTTCATAGAAAATATAAAGAAACAACAGATAGAATGGTTGGGCCATGTGACAAGGCAGGAAGATCAAAATACAACACAACGAACCTTCTAAAAACGTTGCGAGAATACCATACTCAAGGACCAACCAAAAAAAGAGGGATTGACAAAATATTAGAAACATTATGAAACATAATAGCAGCACTTACGAACAGAAATGCAAAATACAGCAGATTATACCTCCCTTCCACACTGAAAGACAAATAAGGAAGGAAAGGAGAAGAATAAAGCACGCTCTACTTGAGTACTGCGTTAAAGACCACTGTGGAAGAACAAAAACTGTAATGTTATCAACTTATCCAGCCCAACAAAAGTTTATGGTTATCTGACCCAGACATTAAAGATAAATGATTGGCCTTGGCCGTTGAGGCTTTGGCCTTCTTCTTGGCGAGACACAAATTGTTTAACATCAAAACTTTATTTTGTAGGGGATTTCTTTTATCGCACTTTAAAAATTGTAGTAAAACTACATTTTTTTTTGTTTTTGGTGTTATTTATTTTATTAATTTTTAGCTCTTTCCGTACCTATTTACCTACGGACTGTGCGTCACTCTCAATTTGATTAGTGTGAACCGTTATCAAACCATATTTTTTTTTACATGTATTATATCATCATAATATTGGGATATATAATACCTTGTTGAATTATCTAAAAATTCATATAATATATTATATGTTAGATAAATATAATTATGAAGATTTATTCTTAAAACCATGAAATATATTGTCTCTGAAATCTTTTCCGTTGCGTTGATAAAAAGCTTCCGAACGGAAAGAGTTAAGGTAATTCACCTTTTATCCACTGTTTAAATAGACGTTAATCAAGAGCCGATAACTAACAAAATCATAAGTTATGTAAACTTTGACGTTTTTATCTTTAAAAGGAGACCATTATTACTGATAGGGACAGTATGTCTATTGTTATGTGGACAGCTGTTTCTGTAACAATTTGTTCCACAGTCATTATCATCAAGTACCGGGCCTACTGGCGTAGGTGATCATGTCTCTCCACAATTTTCGATCACGACAATTATTTGTCATTCTGTTGTTGACCTTCTGTCAAGCCATTCTCTTAAGCTGTCTAATATTTTTTTCTCTTTGCTTTCCTCTATCTCTTCGTCCCTCAATTTTCCAAGTTGTTACAATAGATACAATCATGTTCCACAGTAGAATTTATTGAAACTTATAAATGACCGAGCCGCGATAGCTCAGTGGTTAGTGAACTGGACTACAAAGGACAAGAGGTAGGGTTCGAACCCAACCGACGGCTTCCGGGTTCCCCCAGCCTTTAATTGGTACCTGATTTTTTCAGGGAAAGTGAAGCGGCACGGGCGTAATACCGACAACATTACCCCAAAAATCATGTGCCGAAGGTCTGTAAAATATATGGTCACTAACACCATATTCCCTATACGCCACTTGGCGTGACGGGGGTACTTTACTTTACTTTTTTTTTACTTATAAATGACCCCTTTGAGTGGCTCTCATATCAGGCCGAGTTTAGAAAGGCAGCCTGTTAGGTTTTCTGTCTTTGAGGCTACGCCATATATTTAACATGTATTACTTATTTATAGCAAGGGAAGCATGTTGCTTGTATTAACATTTATTTATATGCGCGTATGTGTACGTCTTTGTTCGTTCGCGCGCTGAGAAAATGTCGATGAAATGTTGAAGGCAGAGATACAAATTATGGTCAGACTTTGGGCTACCATCGAAGGTTGGTCACCATGTGAGTAAGGGCAAAGATATTGTGTTGTTTCCATCATGACATCCTATGGTTTGACAATAATCGTTTGTTCTAACTTTCTGTTATTTTAGAAAAGATGAAACAACAAAATTGCATTGTTAGTTTTGGTCTAAATCTACAGTGATATTGTCGGGTGTGCTTGTAATACCTGATAAAAAGTATGTATAAATCTGTTTATTTTTTATTATTTCAACCAACAGCTGAGTTTATTTTATTTTTTATCGTTGTTTTCATTATGTACTTTTATAGAGTATAATCCAATTAATTAAAGCGGATAGATAAATGTGTTATCTCTATTGTTAATGATTGCTTCATAAAATGATAACATTAGACAGCCGCGTCTGAGTCACAGTTCGAGATATAACACTGATAGGAATGGTATTCATGTTCTATTATAAAATGTTAGTACAATCTGTTCAACAATAAGTGGGAAAATATTTTCATTTGCACTATTAAACTTAACATGGAAGTGAAGTTATTTATAATATTTCCACCCTAGAGAAATATGCCGTAACAGAGAGTGTATATTATAAGGGACAGCACGTTGTATGCAGTTTAGCGGGGTAAAGGCACTCGTCAGTAACAGGACTGAATACGGTCAGCGACTCGTAGCTGGCAGGTTGCGTGAGAATATGTGAACCAGAAATATCCTACTCCAATTGTTCCTGGTGCACATACAGAGAGACTAACCTACCCAGTCAAGTGAGTATAGATCGAGACGGAAGTCAGTGAAGTGAGTATAGATCGAGACGTGAGTATAGATCGAGACGGAAGTCAGTCAAGTGAGTATAGATCGAGAGGAAGTCAGTCAAGTGAGTAGTCGAGACGGAAGTCAGTCAAGTGAGTATAGATCGAGACGGAAGTCAGTCAAGTGAGTATAGATCGAGACGGAAGTCAGTCAAGTGAGTATAGATCGAGACGGAAGTCAGTCAAGTGAGTATAGATCGAGACGGAAGTCAGTCAAGTGAGTATAGATCGAGACGGAAGTCAGTCAAGTGAGTATAGATCGAGACGGAAGTCAGTCAAGTGAGTATAGATCGAGACGGAAGTCAGTCAAGTGAGTATAGATCGAGATGGAAGTGAGTATAGATCGAGAGGGAAGTGTGAAGTCGAGATGGAAGTCAGTGAAGTGAGTATAGATCGAGAGGGAAGTTAGTGAAGTGAGTATAGATCGAGATGGAAGTCAGTGAAGTGAGTATAGATCGAGAGGGAAGTCAGCCAAGTGAGTATAGATCTAGAGGGAAGTCAGCCAAGTGAGTATAGATCTAGAGGGAAGTCAGCCAAGTGAGTATAGATCGAGATGGAAGTCAGTCAAGTGAGTATAGATCGAGAGGGAAGTTAGCCAAGTGAGTATAGATCTAGAGGGAAGTCAGCCAAGTGAGTATAGATCTAGAGGGAAGTTAGCCAAGTGTGTATAGATCTAGAGGGAAGTTAGCCAAGTGAGTATAGATCTAGAGGGAAGTTAGCCAAGTGAGTATAGATCTAGAGGGAAGTTAGCCAAGTGAGTATAGATCGGGAGGGTACACTGGCCCCGGTATCACTGTAAACGAATTAAAATAAATAATTTCTCAACCACCCGTGCCAGTGGAATCATCCGAATTAATAACTCATCTATCAAACAAAGAAAGGTAGATGTAGTCCCCATCATAACAGTCTCAGCACACGCCAAAAGACATAACTGGAAACCGCACAGAAAGTGAGCCAGCCATCTCTTCCCCGAAGATACCACAGTTTAGCCACAAACCACAACACAGTATCTACGCTCACTCAACTTTCTTGCGCATGTCAAAGATGGTTTTGAGATAGAGAGAGGGAGAGTGAGAGAGAGAGAGTGAGAATGAGAGAGAGAGTGAGAGAGGGAGAGTGAGAGAGAGAGTGAGAGAGTGAGTCAGAGAGTGAGGGAGAGTCAGAGAGTGAGAGAAAGTGAGAGAGAGAGTGAGAGAGAAAGTGAGAGAGAATGAGAGAGAGTGAGAGAGAGCGAGAGAGTGAGAGAGAGTGTGAGAGAGAGAGTGTGAGAGAGCGAGTGTGAGAGAGCGAGAGAGAGTGAAAGTGAGAGAGTGAGAGAGAGAGTGTGTAAGAGTGAGAGAGTGATAGAGAGAGAGTGAGAGAGAGAGCGAGAGAGAGCGAGAGTGAGAGAGTGAGAGAGAGTGAGAGAAAGAGAGAGAGTGAGAGAGAGTGAGAGAGAAAGTGAGAGAGAGTGAGAGAGAGAGTGATAGGGCGAGAGAGTGAGAGAGAAAGAGTGAGAGAGAAAGAGTGAGAGAGAAAGCGAGTGAGTGTGAGAGAGAGATAGTGAGAAAGTGAGAGGGTGAAAGAGAGAGCGAGAGAGTGAGAGAGAGAGCAAGAGAGTGAGAGAGAGTGAGAGAGTGAGAGAGAGAGTGAAAGAGAGAGTGAGATAGTGAGAAAGTGAGAGGGTGAAAGAGAAAGAAGGGAGTGAGAGAGAGAATGAGAGAGAGAGCGAGAGCGTGAGAGAGTGATAAAGTGAGAGAGAGATACAGAGAGCGAGAGAGAGTAAGAGAGTGAGAGAGAGAGCGAGCGAGTGAGAGAGAGAGACAGTGAGAGAGTGAGAGAGAGAGAGAGAGAGTGAGAGAGAGAGAGAAAGAAAGAGTGAGAGAGAGCGAGAGAGAGCAAGAGAGTGAGAGAATGAGAGAGTGAGAGAGAGAGTGAGAGAGAGAGAACAAGAGAGTGAGAGAGTGAGATAGAGATGACAGAACGAGAGAGTGAGATAGAGATGACAGAACGAAAGAGTGAGATAGATAGATATAGAGAGAAAACGAAAGAGTGAGAGAGAGTGAGAGAGAGAGAAAGTGAGAGAGAGAGCGAGAGAGAGAGTGTGTGAGAGAGAGAAAGTGAGAGAGTGAGAGAGAGAGAGAGATAAATTGAGAGAGAGTGAGAGAGAGGAAGTGAGAGAGAGAGCGAGAGAGTGAGAGAGAAAAAGAGAGAGTGAGAGATAAAGTGAGAGAGAATGAGAGAGTGAGATAGAGAGAGAGAACGAGAAAGTGAGAGAGAGTGTGAGTGAGACAGAGAGACAGATAGAGAGAGAGCGAGAGAGTGTGTATACATGTTTAGCTAGACTTAAGTGGGGGTATGGTAGGAAAATTACGTTTACGGTGTTACTTTTAAAAAAATAAAATGTAATCAATTCGGAAATAGGAAGAAAACAAGATAATCTGTAAATGTGTGAAAAGCATCCCCTTACTCGTAGCGTCGTTTATAAGGTTTATGTGTTAGTCTACATATTTTACAGTGACCATCTCACGTTTATTTGCGATTGGTTAATATTACGCCAAACCTGTCCACTCTCTTAAAGAAAATATCCGGTTAACTTCTTTAGTAGTAAAGTGAACTCTGAAGCTGTAACGATTTGAGTAAGTGCGAGCTGTTTAAAATTAGCGCAGTCGAAAAATAAAGAAATATGATTTAGTTGGTAATGGTTAATATACTAACATCAAAACAAATAACACCAGGGCTAAAACTAGAATAGCAAAATGTTACATCTTCTCAATATTCATGTTGCAGAAAGATGGAATTTAGACCAGAAAACAGAACAGAAAGTTGAAGCCTTTGAAATGTGGATCTATAGAAGAATAGGTAGAATTGGATGGCAATAAAAGAAAACAAACGATGAAGTTTTAAAACAACTACAAATTAAAAGAGAACTACTAAATACAATTAGAAAAATATAGATGAAATTTTTGGGGCATGTTAAAAGACACAATAGTCTAATAAACGTAACATTGGAAGGGAAATTACAAGGTAAAAGAGGCAGAGACAGACCATGACTAACATAGACGAGTAGCATAAAAAAAAGGACAAGTCAACCTATGACAATCTGCACCATTAAAGCAAGAGACCCAGTGTTCAAAGATAAAATGTTACATATCAATCATTCGTTCTTGATTTCTGCAATGATGACATCACAACACTCCAGACAGTCTCATAGGTGCTCAGTAATCTTCAACGGGTGATAAAGTGTGTTTACACTGATGGTTCCAGCAGCTCGCAGCTTGCGCGCACACCGAGCTCGCCCTTGCAGTTTGTTTTCCAAATTGTTGCAGCTTCCTTTCGCCACGTCATGTGAGATCATTACAAAAACTGTACCGAGTTACGAACGGATCAGTGCATTTGTCTCTTTTCTTATCCACATCACATTTTTTCTTCTTTAATTCCTTGTCATTGGTAAGAGAATTATATTATAAACCGTCGGCTTGTTCACGATTCCAGTCACATTTTGTGGTCAAAAGATAAATTAACCCTAGAAAAATGTCAAATCATTACGGATAAAGGGAGCCGTGATAGCTCAGTGGTTAGTGAACTGGACTACAAAGAACAAGAGGTAGGGTTCGATCCCAACCGACGGATTCCGGATCACCCAGATTTTAATTGGTACCGAAATTTTTTTCTAGGAAAGTAAAGCGGCACAGGCGTAATACCGACCATATTACCCCAAAAATCATGTGCCGAAGGTCTGTAAAATTTATGGTCACTAACACCATATTCCCTATACGCCAGTTGGCGTGACGGGGACACTTTACTTTTTTTTTTGTATAGCGGATATAGAGCAGTGAAAATTGTGTACCAAATGTAGGCTTTTGATGAAAGTGTTTGTCGAAACGTTGCAGTGTGTCTTGTCTTTCTTTTAGTTCAACTGCTCTATACCATTCTATGCTTATTTTATATGTTCTCTGCAGCTATACTCGCGGCGCCCATTAGTATGTAACATTTTATATATTTGATATGTGTTCTTATCTCCATTGAAGACGGTTACAGCCAACGTAAAACAATGAAATTGTTACAAGGAAATTGATATTCCTGAGATTAAAAATGGATGCTGGCAAGAAGAGATCCGAAATAATGATAGAAAAATATGAGGTTACATCAGTGTTGGATTATATAAAGAAACAACAGATCAATAGGTGTGGACAAGTAACACGAACACCACTGGACGGTATGACTCAGAGAGAGAGATAACACACATAACTGGAGAAGGTAAAGATATTACACCTAGAAAAGGGTGAATTTATCAAATTACATACATCACGCTATGTGTAACTAAGCGTAGACACACTGCTACAATATATGTAAAGTCTCAGGTCAATTTGACACCCACGGCTTTGTTGCACTACATATATTTAATATTATCACATGCAGTGGCGGACGTTTACCCATTGAATAATTCTTGTATCAGCCAAGGGCAGGTAGTACGTCCCCATATCAGTGACACATGCTCTTAATTATCTTATTGTGCTACACTTCACTGGTACGTCGTAAAAACTGACTTTAAAATGTTATTTCAGCTGAGGAGACAGACGGTATTAAATAGAGGCGATCATGTCTCTGCTCAAATGTCAACATCTGCAGCTAGTTATCAATTATGTTCATAACCTTCGACCAAACCACTCACTTAAACGGTCTTGTATTTCTTATATGTTTCCCTTTATTTCTTCTTCCTTCTATTTGTCCGGCTGTCACAACATATTCCATGCTTCCCTTTTTTATTACATGGTCGAAGAATTATGATCGCTTCATTCTGATGTTAAAAACACAATGTATTTTTGCTGTATCCTCTTTTATAACGTCATAACGTCCTCACTACTATTTTATTATCTATTGTGTTCTCAACGTTCTTCTCCAAATGCACATTTCTTTGGCCTCCAATAAATGTCTTATTTGTCATCTAATTGTCCATGATTTACATTCATACGTTAAGACTGGCTCCGCATAAAATTGAAGAATTATTTGTTCCTTATTTCCAATGACAATAATGGATAGCATAATATATTTATCTTTCCTTTAAATGCTAGCCTTTGTCTGAGCTATTCTGCAACTCACCGCTGTTGAACATCTATCACCTTAAATAAAGAGGTCCTTTATTTTTACTTTCCAGCACTATAACAACTCAAACACTCAAATATATTTAATAGAAAGTCAAGAAAAAGAAACAATCTATAGTAGAGAAAGGTCGTTCCGTAATTTAAAAAATCTGAAGAGAGGAAACTCACCAGGATGTGATGATATTCTGTCTGAATTCATCCAAGCTGGAAGTGATGCAAATTACCACTCACTGTGTGTGAAGATCTGGGAAAATTTAGACTGACCTAAAGCCTGGACAAGATCAGTGTACATCCCCATTCCAACCAAAGAAAGTAAATCTGAAGCTGCGATCCAACTACAGAAGTATTGCCCTAATAAGCCATTCCAGGAAAATACTCTTCCGGATCATCGTGAATAGGATAGTAAGAAAGTTAGAACAAGAACTGCATCGAGTTCAAGCAGGTTTCACACATAGTAGAGGTAACCTGGACCACATGTTGAACATGAGAAACATCCTTGAGAAGTGTAGAGAATACAAGATAGAACTGCATACATGTTTGGTTCATAGATTACAGCAAAGCGTTTGACTGAGTAAATTATAATCTGTGGAAAATCTTGAAAGATATGGCCTTTCCAACACATCTAATAAAACTTATCAAACCACTATATCACGAACGGTAAGCAGCAACATGAAAAGTGGGCTAAACATCAAATTGGTTTGAAGTACAAAAAAGGTTATGGTAAGGACGCATCCTCGATCCATACCTGCTCAACGTCTCTGCTGAGAACATCATGAGAAATGTCATAAACGATTACGTTTGTGAAGTTAGACCCTTTCACAAGAAATGGCAGCATAATTCCAGAAATCAGATACCCTGATGACCCAATCCTCCTCTCAAATAGTGCAGAACGATTAAAAGAGACAGTTGAGTGTGTTAAAATTAAAAATAGTGAAGAGCAAAAACTCTATCTAAACATTCAGAAAACTAATATAGTGATCATTGACATCACAAAATGCCAACCCAAAATCATCATCAACAGTGAAGTTGAAATTGTAACAAGCTATGAATATCGGGGATTTGTAGCAACTAACAATGGAGACTGTCAGAAAGAGATCAAAAGAAGATTAGCAAAAGCAACATAAATATTAAATGCCACGAAGAACATGCGCCACCATATCAGCATTGCAGTAAATTTAAAATTACTGGATGTATGTACATTCCTGATATCAACATATGGTTGCGGATCATGGATAATCTTTGCAAACAGCAGAGAAGAAAATCCATTCATTCTGAACTAAATGCTACATAAAAATCATTAAGATGCCTAAGTAATGAAAAAGAGAAATAAAGACATATTTACAGATTTAACCATTAAACAGAACTAGTTTATAAATACCACTCCACAGAGTAAATTAAAATGTGACCGCGTTAAAAGACCCAGCGGGCTGGTAAGAACAATAATGGATGGCATAGTTCCGGGACGACGCAGCAGGTGCAGACCAAGAATAAGGTGGTTCCAAGACATGAAGGAGACTTTGAACCTGACAACAGAAGAAGAGGGAGATCTGGTTAGAGACAGATTTTTTCCGATGGGCTGTGGTAAATGCAACGCTCTGTTGGATATATGGCTAGAAACAGGTTCTTTCAGATGGGCCGTGGTAAATGCAACGCTCTGTTGGATATATGGCTAGAAACAGGTTCTTTCAGATGGGCCGTGGTAAATGCAACGCTCTGTTGGATATATGGCTAGAGACAGGTTCTTTCAGATGGGCTGTGGTAAATGCAACGCTCTGTTGGATATATGGCTAGAGACAGGTTCTTTCAGATGGGCTGTGGTAAATGCAACGCTCTGTTGGACATCTGGCTAGAGACAGGTTCTTTCAAATGGGAGGTGGTAAATGCAACGCTCTGTTGGACACCTGGCTAGAGACAGATTTTTTTCAGATGGGCTGTGGTAATTGCAACGCTCTGTTGGATATCTGGCTAGAGATAGGTTCTTTCAGATGGGCTGTGGTAAATGCAACGCTCTGTTGGATATCTGGCTAGAGACAGATTTTTTTCAGATGGGCTGTGGTAATTGCAACGCTCTGTTGGATATCTGGCTAGAGATAGGTTCTTTCAGATGGGCTGTGGTAAATGCAACGCTCTGCAATGGTATGCGGCCTGATGATGATAATGATGATCACTATAATGTCAATCATTTTCTGCAACTCGTTTTCACTCTTTTGTGGTAACAGTGGTATCGTCAGCATACCTTAGGTTGTTTATACTATGGACACAAGCTGATATTCTTAGTATGTGCTTTATGGGTCTCAGTATAATCTCATTATCATCATCATCATCAAGTACCGGGCCTACGGGCGTAGGTGATCATGTCTCTCCACAACCTTCGATCTCGGCAGCTATTTATCATTTCTGTTGTTGACCTTCTGCCAAGCCATTCTCTTAAGCTGTCTGTTATTTTTTCTCTTTGCTTCCCTATATCTCTTCGTCCCTCAATTTTTTCCAGTTTTACAATATACTCCAGTTGTTCCCTTCTCATTTCATGGCCAAAAAATAAATGATGATTGTTTCTTCCTAACATTGGAAATTATCTCTCTTTTTGCTTTGACCTCTCTCAGAACATCTTCATTACTCTTCTTAGCTGTCCATGGTACTCTCAACATTCTTCTGTAAAACCACATTTCTACAGACTGCAGTGATTTTCTTGTCTGTTGTCCTATTGTCCATGATTCACATCCATATGTTAAGACTGCATGTTATAATCTCATTATACGTATTAAATAAATCTGGTGATAGTACAAATTCTTGCCTAACACCTTGTTTTATTTGTTAGAACATTTTCAATTGATTACCAAATCATATGACTGCTTTTTGTAGCCAATATATGTTCTATTGTGTATTATTTGTAGTCGATTTGATTGCGTCCATTAGCTGCTGGGTTTTCCCATGTCTACAAACGTTTTGGATGTTACTTTAATAAGAGAGAGCTATTTTTTTCCAATATTGGGAAGAAACAATCATCATTTTTTGGCCATGTAATGAGAAGGGAACAGCTGGATTATACTTTGACAACCTAGTAAAATGAGGGATGAAGAAATAGATGGAAGCAAAGAGAAAAGATACAGCTTAAGGAAATGGCATGGTAGAAGATCAACAACAGAAATTATAAATAACTGTTGAGATCGAGAGTTGTAGAGAGTCGTGATCATCTACCCCAGCAGGCATGGTATTGGTGATGACAATGATGATTGTTATTATTACTGTTGTTGTTGTTATTGTCGTTATTGTTGTTATTGTTGTTATTGTTGTCATTACTATTATTATTGCTATTGTTGTAATAATTAAACATGTTGTAAGCGTATGTTCCTGTGTGTTACCGGGGCCTCATTATGAGGGAAGTAAAGAATAATGACACTGTAACCTTCCAGGCATGTCGTAAGAGGCGACTAAGGAGGTTGATCGATGGCTTGACAAGCTGTCATGTAAAAACGTATTGTTATGGAAACAGAGCCATAGATTTTAGAAGCAGTGATCTCTGCAATATGTGCCATTTTGGCACGCAAGGTTTCTGTTTTTGAGATTGTGGTTCTGCCCTATGTGCCGTCTTGGGCTCGTAAGGACAATAAATAGAAGCGTATGTCCAATGACGGAAAACTGAAGATGATATTTGAGTGTCATTTCGCTAAGAAATAATGTCGTTCTTAACCTCCGCGTATACTCCTGAAATCGCTTTCTTTTCCTAACGATTACATTTTGTTTGACAACAATCAATGTCATAATTTCTAAGGCTTCATATCTTTCGGGCGATTAGATAATCACTTAATCAATACGCAGATATCCATGATATCACAATGTTATCAGTTTTCTGATGCAACGGGACAAGCTTCGTTCTTTGTGCTATATCTCACTTTACAGTGGTCTTAAATATGCCTTACCGTTGGGGATAATCATTACATCCTGATTTTAGACTGCAAACAGATTTAAATAACATCCTGCTGAAACGAGACAACCGTAGTCCGTAAACTATTTTGTGAGTTTTTCCATACTTGTGTCTAATACTCCGTCTACTGTTATTGACATGAATGTTTTCATCACCTCCAGTGAATACATAATTATTTATATTGCATTAACTCATTGTACGCTCTCATTGAAAGTCTTTGGTTTATATTAATTGATTGTGTATAGATTTTAAAATAAATTTCTATTGTAATGTTGCCCTTTGAATCAATGTGCGTGAGTGATTGTGTGTATGTTCATGTTTGTGAGTTCACATCGGGAAGAATAATTATGTTATTTAAAAATTATATCAGTTGGAAGATTCATTTTTCTAATATTTACTATGTGTGATGTTTAACATAGACTAAAGATGCAATAAAGCTTGTCAAATCATTGGACCGTTATCACCACCATTATCCAACAAGGAAATAACTCTAGAGGCACAACGAGCATTATACAATACAATCTTCATCTCAAAGTTGTGCTACCAATGCCAGACCTGGATCCTAAATGCAAGAACAATAAGAAAAATAACCTCTACTGAGATGAAATGTGTCAGACGAATGACAGGAAACTGTCTTAGAGATAAGATTAAAAATGAAGAACTGAGAAAAAAGCTAGGAATAGCCCCCGCCATAGAATATATAAAGAAACAACAGATAAAATGGTTTGGTCACGTGACAAGACAGAAAGATCAAAACACAACACAACGATAAACGTTGTGGGAATACCAGACCCAAGGGTCGGCCACGAAAAAAATGGATCGATGGAATATTAGACGCGCTAGGAAACATAACAGCAGCAGTGACGAACAGAAGAGCAAAAGTCCGGAACAAGAAGCAAGTGGACATTTAATAATTCCCAAAAATGTGTGTAACTTTTTTTTATTTCACTGAAATTTGTAAATATGAGCTTTTACATTATTAGAAATCCCGTTCTAAAATCTCTCTTAACGTTCATATATACAGAAATAAAACTAATTTGTTCTTTCTTCTTTGTATCAACAAGTAAACCCCTGATTTGTTTCCGTACCTTTGCCCACACAAATACACCATCCCAGATGTCACCTTCTTGCCCTCTGCATCGATAGAAATTGGATATTGAATGAAGAAACCACAAAATCTAGCGCTATTAGTCTCCAAAACATTTATTAGTTTCCTTCTAATATACTTAAGTAAACTACTGACTAAAACGATATGAAATCTAGAAAATGGTCTGTACCAATTACATCTTTTGATATATTTCCGCAATTATTCTTTCTTAGAATTACGTAATTGCCCAATGATTGTGTAACTTTTTATTTCAATTTCATGTCAAGTGAAAACATTAAATTCATCAATTACCTGCACTCATTCAGTAGACGTGGCACACACATTGTTCCTCTGGGAGATAACCTCTTTCAACCGCATCGTCCAATCGTCATCCATCGTTGACATTTACTTGGAAGGAAATGTTTTGTTGTATTAGTTTATAAAACGGCTGGATATCTGAGGATTGCAACTCGAGATATCCGAATCCATCAAATTTTATTTTGTACCAATTAGCTTTTACGAACTTTTCTAAAAATGCATTTGCAGCTAAGCTGAGTTGCTATATGATCTGAAGACCTCTCTTAAAGCTGTTAGTGGTTTTTGTCAGTTTTGTCACTGTCTGAATCCCTGCCGATGTGTGGGATCAGATCAATTCAGTTGGTGGTTTTACACTAGCATGTACTCTCTGCTGACACAGCTTTCAGCATGCGACCTTTATTCCCAATCTCTAAAGTAAACGCGCTGACAGATTCCAGAAGTAAGGTATTGAACAATGCATTGTATGGCACATAATGATGATGATGATGATGATGATGATGATGATACAGATGAAGTGATGCCTCGGTTTACTAACGGTGTTAATCTCTTAGAAGTTACATAAACAAACAAAAGAAGCAATAAGAACACACAATACAAATCAAACAATTAAAAGATCAAGGACCAAGTAAAACTTTGGGAAAAAACCAACAGAGCAATTCAAGAAATTCCATAAAGAAGTAAGCACAGTAGAAGAAGAGTGCAATCAATTTACAAAAACAGCTATCATCATCTCAAAAACAGTGTGTGGAACGAAGCTGAAGACACAAGAAGGGAAAAAGAGCACCCCATTATAGAACGAAACAATTAGAGAAGCGATTAAAGAAAAGAAGAAACTGTTTCAAATTTGGAAGGAGAATAAGAATCAAGAAAAATATGAAAAATATGCCTTAGTTCGAAAAAGAGTTAAAATTTGATCAAAAGAAGCAGAGCAAAAGAATTATACAGAATTCAGACAAA
Source organism: Megaustenia siamemsis (assembly GCA_032433765.1). Classification (NCBI taxonomy): domain Eukaryota; kingdom Metazoa; phylum Mollusca; class Gastropoda; order Stylommatophora; family Ariophantidae; genus Megaustenia; species Megaustenia siamemsis. The sequence continues at coordinate 23,348,215 of JAVIAB010000051.1, read as the reverse complement.
ATATGAGCAAGGACTTTAAGACGGCCACGAGAGATTTCTACAAGGCAGTAAAAGCAACAAGGGCGAGTAAAGAAAACCACGATCCCACTGAGATCAAAAATGACAAAGACCGACATCCAATATCAAATAACCAACATATGCAACAGAGATGGGAATAATATTTTGAAGACTTTTTAAACACGCCACAAAATACCAAGAAGACAACAAAAACCAAGCAAGAAAGGCACAAATACTAAACCCAATATCATGAAAGAGGAAATCGAAGAAGAAATGAAATATGCACCAATAAATAAAGCACCGGGAATAGATAACATACCAGTAGAAATAAAAGCAGCAGTAGGTGAAACAGGAGTTGCATGGCTGCACAGAATATTCACTGCAGAATGGCATCAACATAAAGTCGCAGAAGACTGGCAACAGGCACTCATCGTATCAATATAGAACGAGAAGGGAGAAAAAGAGACTGCAATCAATATAGAGGTATATCGCTTCTCAGCCATGTAGGAAAGCTAAATGCCAAAATTGTGGAAAAAAGACTGAGACCAATAATAGAACAAGAGTTCTATAATAATAGTAATAATAACAATAATTACAGTTCTGTAATAATAGAACAACAGATTCCTAGATGGGGTTCCGAAAAAAAGAGAGGATGTACTGATACTCTATTCACCTTAAAACAGCTAGCAGAAAACACGACAGAACACAATCAAAATATTGTACATGGCTTTCATCGACCAAGAAAATAGCATTCGCCATAGTAAATAGAGAACAACTGTGGAAAATACTAACAACATACGGAGTAAGCCAACATCTAACCAACCCAATTAGCTGTCTCTATATCAACAGTAGCTGCACAGTGGGAACAGCAACATGCTACACAGACCACTTCGAACTCAGATCACGCGTGAGACAGGGGTGCCTAACGCCTCTACTGTTTATTACATACATGGACTATATATGCATGTTAGTCAACCCATCAGAGACAGAGGAGATCAACGAATTTTTATTTGCATAAGATCATACACTAATACATGGAAAAATAGAAGACTTGCAAGAACATTTAACAGCATAGACACAAATTACAAAATGAAAATCAATATCAACAAAATAGAAGTCATGAATGTCGCAAAAGAAAAACAGAACATCAACATAACTATAGATGACAGACAGCTAAAACAAGTAGATGAATTCAAATACCTAGGAAGTCTAATGACAAACGGCAATTCACAAACAACAAAGAAAGATTCAAGATGTAACAAAGTTGTCAGATCATCGGACAGTTATCACCATAATTGTCAACCAAGGAAGTAACGCCAAGGGAAAATTTGACACTCTACAATACAATCATCATCCCAACGTTGTGCTACAAATGCCAGACCTGGACCCTAGATGCAAGAACAACAAGAAAATAACCTCTACTGAGATGAAATGTGTGAGACGAATTACAGGAAACAATTACAGGAATAATCCCCGCATAGATTATAAAACAAGTTAAATTTTTTTTAATGTAGCGACTAGCAAAGTCTTTTATAAGCTACATTTAATTATAGTACCACATAGAGAAAGTGAATTTTAACCCAAACTAAATTAGAAAAGCCAGTCTCAACACCAAATGAACAAACGAAATAAAAATAGTAGAGAAGCTCGTTTTGAAAGACATCCAGTAGTTCAATATAAATTATATAGATATACTCCAAGGAGTGGTCATTTATATTACACTATGGATTTACTGCAGTCAGGTATACATCAAGAAACTAGGCTCATCTGTATCCTGAAACAAACCCATCACCTACTGATTGTAAAATCAGGGTAACGAATCCTCCACCACTCTAACATTGATATGATACAAAGTTGTAATGTAAACATGTTTTTATTTATATAATAAACACAAAATATTATAGTACATTAATATACAACTTTTACATGCAGGCACACTACGTTTTATATTCTCAGCAATACAGTGTTACTGTGATCTATACATCGCTTCACATTTTAATACTTACAATGGGATATAAGCATTCTTAAATTTAAAAAAAAGGTAAAGTATCCCCTTCACGCCAAGTCTTGTATAGGGAATATGATGTTAGTGACCATAAATTTTATAGACCTTCAGCACATGATTTTTGTGGTAATGTGGTCGGTATTACGCCCGTGCCGCTTTACTTTCCCAGAAAAAATCCGGTACCCATTTAAGGCTGGGTGAACCCGGAAGCAGTCGGTTGGGATCGAACCTACCTCTTGTCCTTTGTAGTCCAGTTCATTAACCACTGAGCTATCGCGGGCTCCCTCATTCTTAAATATCTACATAATAATATTTAGTAGCGTCCCGTTAGCTTCTTGACACTCTAGGGGAGGTGGGCCTGCCCGGGTCATGACTCACAAGCGTCGACACCCTGCTGCATTGTCTCTAAGGCTTACACAGCATGTTCGGCACAATATAGAGTAAAACTTTGATTTGAACTAATTCAGTACTTGCTTTATATACCTCATTGTTATCATCTTGTAACAATTATTTCAGCATCACTGGAGAACAAGGGAGACATTTTTCCAGCCATGTCTGGAAACACGTGCCATACTATTTCTGCCATCGATGAAATAAGCTCGAGAACTAAATTTCCACAAAATTCCACTGATATCACGACAGAACCAGCAACTAATGAAGATTTGTGTGCTTACACAACGCCGAGTGCGCAAACACTTGTCAGTGACTGCACTGCTGCTGACCCATCAACCTCTCCAAGTTGCATCACAAAAACAAAACTCACAGCCAGGACAGAACTTTCTTCACGGGACGAGGAAGCTTTGAAATCGCCGCGTCCTTGGAGACACAAAGGTCACAGGAAGCTATACAGAATGATGTACATTTGTCTGGCATATACTGCTGTGATTTTACTTATCAACGGGGCCCGTGCCTTCGCTGGAAAATCAAGCAGCTTTGGAAGGATGTGGTCAGAGCATGACCAAGATGACGATGTCCCAGAGAGAATTAAGCGCGATGTGTTCACTACACAAAATCCAGCAGTTACAGAAGGTCGGTTGATTATTGCTACTAACCTATGAGAGTGTGTCTTCCCTATATTGTTGCTATTACGTTATTCCTATGTTCTCACATTTCTGTAATTTCTAACAATTCCTTCCTATGAGGTATTTATTTACACAAATTGTTTCACCTTACTTTTCCCTGTCTCTTTACTTCAAATGTTTATAACTTTTTCCCCCTTTAACAAGTAAATTAAAGTGACTCATTCAATAATCTACGCTCCTGACCTACGCTGTTGTTAATGTAACCAGCACTAAAAAAGAAGCAAAATCGTATTAATTTTTAATGAAACATCACTCATCTCAAAAATGATTATCATCACAAGAAATTATAGAAATAGCACTAATTCAGGATTAATTTAACTTTAAAAAAATCATTCATTTAAAATGCTTCTTTAGCGAGAATATATATTTCTTTCCTTTCTCTACTGTAACTCTCAATGCCTTACTGGCAGCCTTGATGACTAGGACTAGCTTCCTCTATTCTTCTTTCTTTATATCTTCACATCGGGAGTTGTATAGGATAATGCAATGTCTGCCTCTTTTATTTTTAATCTCATGTTTTTCTTCTATTTCTCCATTCACTGTCTTCTGCAAAACACGTTTTTTCAAGGTCGACGAGGGACAATGGTCAGGTACCTGAGTAGCACTTTTCCGCTGCGGTCTAGAGGTTTTATGTTTTACCTGTTTCTGTAGTTAACATCTTCATTTCAATTGTAAACAATCATATGTAGTGGACGGCAGATGGAGAACTAGTGAAGTACAAAAAGGACAATTTGGAGGACATTGGAGACATAGTGACAGAATTGTATTTCACTTGACGCTGCAGGGCATCAGCGTGGATCAAAGTAAACATAAATATAATTACCAAAAAGATGGTTTTTTTAAAGAAAACATGCACTAAATTTGGAAACTGGAGAATGTGTTAAAACGTATAATAAAATATAGAATTTAAAACAGAAATACATCTAGATGACACTGACATAAGACTGATAGGTGATCTATACTGGGAACAGACAGCTATGGTAAAATATAACAAAGAGACCTCTGCACCTATAAACAAAATGAGAAGAGAAAGACAGTACCGCATTTTATGACCATGTTTTTTTTTTAGTTCTACACAGCAGACGTTTAAAGATATCATGGGGATGTCGGGCCTAAACATTAATGAATTTAATCAAAGGATTTAATCAGATGATGTAATCAAATGAAGTAATCAATAATCTAAGATATGTTGATGACACCGTCTTAATGAAAAAAAATTCAACTCAAATGTTAAGTCGGTCCTATTATATGGCTGTGAAACATGGAGAACAACAAAATTGGCAATCACGAAGATACAGACTTTCATTAATGGATGTTTATGCAGAATAAAAGGATGGAAATGGCAGGACAAAATCACTAACATAGAATTATGGAAATGTACCAGTCAAATACATGTGGATAAAGAGATACAGCGAAGACGATGGCGCTGGATAGGACACACACTGCGGAAACTAACTGAGAGTATTACACAAAAGGCCCTTTCTTGCAATCCCCAGGGGAAAAGACAGAGAGGAAGACCAAGGAATTCTTGGAGAAGACAGATAGAAGCAGAGATGAAGATGATGGGGAAGACATGGAATGATCTTAAAAGAATGGCAAAAAACAGAACGACTTGGAAAGTGTTTGTTGAAGACCTATGCTCCAATGGGAGTTAAAAAGGTAGAAGAAGAAGACCGTCTTAATGATAGAAAATTTGAAAGACCTACAACAACCTATAAACAAGACAGCAAGTAATGGGGTTTAGGTGTAAATATTTAAAAACATTGAAATTATAATTATTATTAGAGAAAACCCACACAAAAAACTTGTGGATATTAATAAAGATTATTTTCATTCACTAAATAAAATTAAAAGAGAAGAATAAATAAATTTGTACAATTAAAATATGTTTGTGTCGACGACTATGTTTGCATTTATTATACATTATTTTGTTGGCATTTTCTCGTTTTAGCATGCTGCAATATTGTTCAGATTGTCTCTCTCTCTCTCTCTCTATCTCTCTCTCTCTCTCTCTCTCTCTCTCTCTCTCTCTCACTTTATATGTCCTCACGTTGTATTACCTTTTCCAAGTGTTTAAGAAAACGATATCAATACGATTAACAATGGTTGCAGGATATTAGTAAGACTAACAATAGTTGCAGGATATTAGTAAGACTAAAAATAGTTGCAGGATATTAGTAAGACTAAAAATAGTTACAGGATATTAGTAAGACTAACAATACTTGCAGGATATCAGTAGGACTAACAATAGTTGCGGGGATATTAGTAGAAATAACAATAATTGCAGGATATTAGTAGGACTAACAATAGTTGCAGGATATTAGTAGGAATAACAATAGTTATAGGATATTAGTAGGACTAACAATAATTGCAGGATATTAGTAGGACTAACAATAGTTGCAGGATATTAGTAGGAATAACAATAGTTGTAGGATATTAGTAGGACTAACAATAGTTGCAGGATATTAGTAGGAATAACAATAGTTGTAGGATATTAGTAGGACTAACAATAATTACAGGATATTAGTAGGACTAACAATAGTTGCAAGATATTAGTAGGACTAACAATAGTTGCAGGATATTAGTAGGAATAACAATAGTTGCAGGATATTAGTAGGACTAACAATAGTTGCAGGATATTTATAAGACTAACAATAATCGCAGGATATCAGTAGGACTAACAATAGCTGCAGGATATCAGTAGGACTGACAATAATGATTCACACTAAAGACTGTAATAGTTTTGAATATAAAAGGAAAAATGTGGAAGTATCGACCAGAAATCACAAACTACATGCGTCAGTGTGTAGCCAATCAGCTACTGGAATCATTAATGTGCACGCTCTGTATAGTGTGAGCGACCAAACACCTATGAGTTTGTCTGTAGTGCTGCATCGCAAACTCTATCAACAATAAAACAGACGAACAAAAGGTATGGACAGAAATCAAATACATTGGACCACATGGTGTATAGGGTTGGGCAAACCAAATAAACAAGTAGACTTAGGATAGAGTTTGAACTCCTCTTAGAAAGTCCAAGTCAGTCTTCTGCATCCCATTTACAGTACATTGCAACCGTGTCCTGACGCCTATCTTAAGGTAGACAACACATTGGCACTAAAGTAAGGTTATTTCATTTCATGTAATTATCATGTGGTTGTTAAGGACGCAAGCGACAATACACTATGATGACTTACCACAATATGTATTTATATATTTAACGTCCTAAACAATGTTGCTAAACAAAAGTCTACACGTTGAAACTCGAATGTTTTCTACAGTAACCACTGAATGCATACCTAGATCAGTCGACAATTTTCCTGGAAACTTCATGAACCCCGAGGATACAAGAAATGGTGGATGTTTCATCCACATTTTGATAGCTATCTACATGTTCGCAGCCCTAACTATTATCTGTGATGATTATTTTGTCCCGTCGTTGGAGCACATCTGTGAAGGTTAGTGCACGTCATTGATGACTAACTTATCTTTGGTTTACTTTTTACAGGATTTTTTTAATTGCTTTTTTTTTAGTGAATGATCGGCAGAGTTGACTTGTCATTGGATGCAGAATTATTATAAATGTCGAACATGTCGGCGTGCTGACTCCACGACTCAAATAATTTTGTTTCACTTTTAACAGAAGCTTTTCAGTTGCTTTTATTTAGTAATAGAGTTCATGATTGGCATAGCTGACTTGTCTAGTCAGTTTCTCTTCCAAAAATTAGTAGGTTGATCACACAGCCCGTGACCTCTGCTCAATGTCGGATATCTACGTAAGAAATGTGTTGTCAGTGGTGTGGAGAGGTGGAAGATATTGGCACTGCAGATTTTTTAGTTTGGGGTATTAAAGAGAAAATGCTTCCATCAGATACTAGTAATTGTATAGTTTACGATAGGCCTACTATTTTTATATAACTAATGTGAAGCCTGTTGGAAGATTAACGTCATCTCTTGCTTTAGTTGCTTGATTGAAACGCGTGGTCTGTTCTTTTTTTTATTCATTTAAACAGTGTTAATCAAGTTTCTGCAGTGACTCATTTGTTCAGGCTTGTTATCTGACAGGTAGATAGATACTTCTAGAATTTCTTTGTATGAATTAAGGATAGTGCTGGTAAAAATCTCAGGTAGTTTTGTTTCTATTTTAAATCTTTGTCCACTTTCAAGGGAGTGAGATTCCAACATACCCGGCGATCCATAACAGATTTACCTCGCTGCATTAGAAGTGAATAACCGGTTGTTTATTTCAGCTGCGGATATTCAATGGAGGCAACGGAGACCACAACTCCTCTAATATTTTATGAGAAAACATAACCCAATGACATTTTAGCTCAATGAGTTGAGTGTCAATGTACAACGAGTCACAGCATTCCCTTGTATAGCCGTGATATAGCTCAAGTAATTCGAGCCGTTACTAAAAAGTAGGCTTCAATGTCTCGGGGGCCTCGGTAGCCTAGTTGGGAAAACCACCCGACTGGACTACCGACGTTCGAACAACCCGTGTTCGATTCTCGCTGGGAGCAGTGTGAGTTGTACTCGTGGTTGGAAAAAAAAATACCCCAATAATATGTCGACCCTGCCGTTGGCAGAAATAGGTACCAGGGTATTATCCTGGGAAGGTGAGGAATGTTGCATCTCATCGTGAGTTTCGATGCTTGAAGCGACACTATCCAGAAATCTCCGAACATTTCTGGATAGGCGGCCGAGCACATATGGGTGGAAACTCGCGTGCTAAGACGCCGGTTCAAGTCTCGTACTTTACCTTTACTTGAATAAAATTGTAAAAGATGTCAAATAACAACAAAGCCACTGTTTTTGCATATCTTACTATTACAAATAACTATGACATTATGATGTAATTGTAAGTATGATAATTTAGGGCAATAACTGAAGGACTTATTTTCATCATCATCATGTGCCATGCCGGTTGATGTAGGCGATCATGTCCTTTCACAATCTTCTATCTACCATGCATCGTATCAGTTCTGTTGTTGACTTTTTTCCATGTCATGACACAAAGCCATCCAGTATTTTCTCTGTTTGTTGTCCGCGATCTCTCTTTCCTTGTATTTTGCCATTTGTAACCAAGTATTCCAACTGGAATGAAGAAATGCTGCACTGGTAATAAAGGCATCGAATGGATACAAGGAGACCATTTGGAGGACCTCGACTTTGCTGATGACATAGTTCTCATCAGCAGTCAGATGAAAACGATGCAGGAAAACACAAATGAACTATCATCAATAGCCAGCAAAATTGGGCTTGAGATCAATCATGAAAAGACTAAAGTCATGACTAGTTTAATTCCAACAGGTGACAAAATATACATGGAAAACAAACCAGTAGAAGAGATCGATCACTTTATCTATCTTGGAAGTCACATTGATCGAGAAGGGGATACGAGCAAAGAAATTAAAATCAGAATAGCTAAAGCAGCAATGTCTTTCAGAAGCCTTGAAAAGTTGTGGAAATCAAAACTTATCAGCACAAACACAAAACTTAGGCTATTCAAATCAAATGTACTATCAACCCTTACGTATGCGTGTGAAAGCTGGAAAACAACAAGAGATATAGAAACAAAGTTGAACGCATTCGAAAATAAATGTCTAAGGAAAATACTTGGTATAGCATGGAACGAATTCAAAACAAATGAGGAAATTAGAGAAATCGCCAATCAACCACTAATATCTTCAGTAATAAAGAAAAGACGATGGTCATACGTTGGACATGTGATGAGAAGAGATAATAACCGAATAGCAAAGCAAGCCCTCATATGGGAAACAACAGGTAAAAGAAAAAGAGGAAGACCCAGGGAGACACTGAGAAGAACATTGATGAGAGAGGCAAGAGCAGCAGGAGTCGGCTCCCTCAATGAGATAGAACTGCTTGCACAGAACAGAGACAGATGGCGAGATTTGATAAAATATCTTTAAAAGAAAACTGCTAGAACAAAAAATCCATATAGGAGAAGGTGTATCTTGGTCTACGCCCTATGGGCCGGTTACGGCTCGAAAGGTCAATAGATAGATAGATTCCAACTTTCCTCTTCTCATGATGTGCCCGGAAAATATTGATTGTTTCTTTTTGATGTTTCTTAGGAGCTTCATTTTTGTATTGGCCTTTTTGAGAATTTCCTCGTTGGTCTTTGCATGCTGCGGTATTTGCATGCCGTTATCCTTCTGTTGCAAATTATCAGTATAATGGTCAATCTAAAAGTCGGGTGTGACATCATGACCACCTCAATTATCGAACTCATCATTGGTCGCTGTGTTTAATCGAATACTAATGACCGAGTAGGAAAAACATGTTAGTCACCTAAGCTTCATTTCTTTGGGAGAGACGTGGGCTGATCAAATGTCCTTATGCTTGATCAAATGTCGCTAGTCTTGTCTATTTGCTCAAATGTCACAAGGTATGTCAGGTTGTTCAATTGTCGCTAAACTTGACAACTTCCTAAATTGTCGCTAAATTTGTCAACTTGCTAGAATGTCGCTAAACTTGTTAACTTGCTAAATTGTCGCTAAACTTGTCAACTTGCTAAATTGTCGCTAAATTTGTCAACTTGCTAGATTGTCGCTAAACTTTTTAACTCGATCAATTGTCACTAAATTTGTCAACTTGTCGAAACATCACTAAACTGGTAAGTCTGCTGAACAGTCACTTTCAGTTTGCTCGAATTTTCAGCTTGATTAACTGTCGCTACATTGAACCTTAACAATTGTTCCTACCGATATCAGTAAATTCAACTGTTGCTGCATATTATAAATGTATTCAGGGTGTCTTTGCATCTGTCGGTTTACTCAACTGTGACTGCATTTATCAAAGTGTTCAGCTGATGTTAGAATTAATCATATTAATTTATTTAACTGTGGTGCATTAATCAATTATTCAAACATCACAAATCTCAATAATGTTTTTAATTAATTTACATTTACCTTTACATTTACTATATAATTACTTAGACTTGGGACTTCAAGCCGATGTCGCTGGAGCCACATTCATGGCGGCCGGAACTTCAGCCCCCGAGTTCGTAACCTCAGTCATTGGTAAGTGTTGAACTTCCTCCTCGTCACCTCAGTCATTGGTACGTGTTGAACTTCCTAGTCGTCACCTCAGTCATTGGTATGTGTTGAACTTCCTAGTCGAAACCTCAGTCATTGGTATGTGTTGAACTTCCTAGTCGTAATCTCAGTCATTGGTAAGTGTTGAACTTCCTAGTCGTAACCTCAGTCATTGATAACTGTTGAACTTCCTCCTCGTCACCTCAGTCATTGGTAAGTGTTGAACTTCCCAGTCGAAACCTCAGTCATTTGTATGTGTTGAACTTCCTAGTCGTAATCTCAGTCATTGGTAAGTGTTGAACTTCCTAGTCGTAACCTCAGTCATTGATAACTGTTGAACTTCCTCCTCGTCACCTCAGTCATTGGTAAGTGTTGAACTTCCTAGTCGAAACCTCAGTCATGTGTATGTGTTGAATTTCCTAGTCGTAATCTCAGTCATTGTAAGTGTTGAACTTCCTAGTCGAAACCTCAGTCATTGGTATGTGTTGAACTTCCTAGTCGTAACCTCAGTCATTGGTAAGTGTTGAACTTCCTAGTCGTAACCTCAGTCATTGATAACTGTTGAACTTCCTCCTCGTCACCTCAGTCATTGGTAAGTGTTGAACTTCCTAGTCGTAACCTCAGTCATTGGTATGTGTTGAACTTCCTAGTCGAAACCTCAGTCATTGGTATGTGTTGAACTTCCTAGTCGAAACCTCAGTCATTGGTATGTGTTGAACTTCCTAGTCGAAACCTCAGTCATTGGTATGTGTTGAACTTCCTAGTCGAAACCTCAGTCATTGGTAAGTGCTGCACTTCCTCGTCGTAATCTCAGTCATTGGTAAGTGCTGCACTTCCTCGTCGTAATCTCAGTCATTGGTAAGTGCTGCACTTCCTCGTCGTAATCTCAGTCATTGGTAAGTGCTGCACTTCCTAGTCGTAACCTCAGTCATTGGTAAGTGTTACACTTCCTAGTCGTAACCTCAGTCATTGGTAAGTGTTACACTTCCTAGTCGTAACCTCAGTCATTGGTAAGTGTTACACTTCCTAGTCGTAACCTCAGTCATTGGTAAGTGTTACACTTCCTAGTCGTAACCTCAGTCATTGGTATCTGTTACACTTCCTAGTCGTAACCTCAGTCATTGGTACGTTTTGCACTTCCTAGTCATAACCTCAGTCATTGGTACGTTTTGCACTTCCTAGTCATAACCTCAGTCATTGGTACGTTTTGCACTTCCTAGTCATAACCTCAGTCATTGGTAAGTGCTGCACTTCCTAGTCGTAATCTCAGTCATTGGTAAGTGCTGCAATTCCTAGTCGTAATCTCAGTCATTGGTAAGTTTTGCACTTCCTTGTCATAACCTCAGTCATTGGTAAGTGCTGCACTTCCTAGTCGTAATCTCAGTCATTGGTAAGTTTTGCACTTCCTAGTCATAACCTCAGTCATTGGTAAGTGCTGCACTTCCTAGTCGTAATCTCAGTCATTGGTAAGTGCTGCACTTCCTAGTCATAACCTCAGTCATTGGTAAGTGCTGCACTTCCTAGTCGTAATCTCAGTCATTGGTAAGTGCTGCACTTCCTAGTCATAACCTCAGTCATTGGTAAGTGTTGCACTTTCTCGTTTCAAACGTTTGTTGCCGACATCATTCTCTAACAAATTGACGCTAAACAATTCAAGGGTGGCCATTCACATAATTTATGTATTCAACTCTACACAATCTATTACAATTAACAGTGGAAATAATTCTCAAATCTATTGAAATGATCATGTGTCGTATCTGATCATTTCAAGCAGAAATTCGAAAACACAGATAAAGTAAAATCATATAATTAGCATTCACTTAATCCTCAGGAGTTTTTATTGCCCAAAGCGACGTCGGTGTGGGAACAATTGTTGGATCTGCTGTCTTCAATATTCTCTTTATCATCGGAGTATGCAGTTTATTTGCCGGCATGGTGAGTGCCTTATTCAGAAATCCTTCAAATATTTAAACTGTTAAAGCAACTGGATTCAGCAATTCGTTGCATAAATGTATTATTCTTCCATTATAGAGTTAGCATAGCCACAAGTGAATATCAGTTCCCAATTTCTCCCATATTTTTTTTTATTGAATAGGTAATAATGGTATTTCATGTTATATTACAAATTCTGTTATAATTAACTTTCTGTTATATGTTGTATGTTAATATTATAATTTAGGATAAAATTTCTCATTGTATACGCTCTATACCTCACTCTGCTCCTAGATGGCAGTAATGATATGAAATGCGTATGTCTTTACCCATTATACTACAACATATAATGTTAAATTTTAGTCATATTTGATTTCAGAAACATCGGTAACTGAATGATCATTGTGGTCGATACTGACTATAGGGTTTGGGTTCAATTTCAAGATGTAGATTTTTGTTTCTAGAGGGAGGGGAAATAGGATGCATTTTCGTACGACCGACTGAATGTAAAAAAAAAAACGACATTTTGTCGGAGAATACTGATCACATTACCATAAAATGTGAATTTAATCAGCGAAAAATGTGGGCTTTAAAGTCAGCCTGGTTATGGTTATAGAAGTCCCCGTTATCACTGCAAACGAATTAAAATCCATAATTGCTCAACCGCCAAACCAGTGGAAGCATCTGAATTAATATCTCATCTAGCCAAACAAAGAAAGGTAACTGCAGTCAGTCCCCATCATAGCAGTCTCAGCACACGCCAAAAGACAGAAGGTGAAACAGCACAGTATGTGAACACAGCCATCAGTTCCTCCTCATACAATATCATCATTCATCGTAAGCAGACGGAATATCGAAACACGATCAAAACGGATGAAACGCACAGCTCACGGTGTGCACAGAGCACTTAACTTCGTAGCTCCAGCAGCAAGTCAGACTTGGAATATGAGAAAACTACAACAATGAACACTTTTCAGACACAGCCTAAAATGGTCCCTGCCGCCCATCCGCCATATTGACCAGAAGTTCACGTCTTCCAAACAAAAAATGCTGATCGTTCTATTTGTTTTTAAATTAATATCATATTCCCCAAAAAACTGGCAGGAAACCTTTGCTTACTCACTATACGATTTTTGCTGTTGCGTAACTGTCTTTACAATACAGAAAGCTTTGGTAGATTCGTTTCCCATAGAAATATTCTAAATGACAGAGCTACAAAAATGGGTACACCATTCACGAATAGAAGGTGCGATAACAACTGCGAGGAAAAGTTTAACCCCGTTTACCTCAAACTGCTACGAATTATAAATCTCTGGCCCAAGATCTTGACACAACTTTACAACTGTTTATTATATAATTGCCATTTCCATTGCAGCTACTGTTATGTTAGTTCAAGTCCAAAGTATAATTTTCATAGTTTATCATTATTGTTCTCCCCTACACAATATATACACACACACGTACATAAGATGCTCTTCTTGGTGTTTCCTAAAGTATAATCTAAGGATATCATCTGTGGATTTCATTACACGTTCATCTAATACAGAGAGAAGATGAGTCACCATATCATGCTATCATGCGCTCTTTTGCTCTTCGCTCTTCCAAACTTTTTGCTTTAAACCTGACAATTTGCTACATAAATATCGACACTTTACGTTTAAGGAAAATATTATTGCCATAAATTATCATAAAGGATAGAAATGGCAGGACAAAATCACTAACATTGAATTATGGAAATGTACCAGTCAAATACCAGTGGATAAAGAGATACAGCGAAGACGATGGCGCTGGATAGGACACACACTGCGGAGAAGCCAACTGAGAGTTTTACACAACAGGCCCTTTTTGGAATCTCCAGGGGAAAAGTAGAAGAGAAGACCAAGGAATTCTTGGAAAAGTCAGGTAGAAGCAGAGATGAAGATGATGGGGAAGACATGGAACAATCTTAAAAGAATGGCAAGAAACAGAAAGGCTTGGAAAGTGTTTGCTGAAGACCTATGCTTCACATAGATCTGAGAGGTAGAAGAAGAAAAAATTATCATAATTATAATTGCATGATAATATCTTATTTATTTGGGTTTTTTTTAAGTTGTGAATATAAAACTTGGTTTTGCTGTTAATTAACGACTCTTACAATTTTGTTCAAGTTTTTTTTTTTGTTCATTTAAAAATGCGGCGCAATGGGCAGTGGTTTAAGTGAGTCTCTAAATACGTCTGGCCTTCTTTCTTTGAATACACGTCTATGTTGCGATGAAGAAAAAGAAAGCCGTTTCATTAGTTGAACCACAGTTGTCATGACAACCGGATATGTGGTGTCTGAAAATGATTTCCCAGCTTTTATACGATATTAATTATTGCAAGGGCGATAGATGTCGCTACTCGGTTGTAGTTTTGTTGTTGGTTTGATCTCCATAGACAATGAAGCATACGTATTATTAGTATCATCTCGAATTACTTGAGTTTTGTCACAGCCGACTGGATACGGTGGCTGGTAGTGGTTTGACACTGACATTTAAGTGTTAAGGAGCTGGTAAGTGATTGTGTTATGTATTCTGATCAAATATTAGAGGAGTCGTGGCCCCTGTTGTCTCCTCAGAATATCAGTCCCTAGTGAAGTCATGAAAGTACATATAAATATATAATTATGCGCGACTCCGGTAAAGTTTGCGTTAAAAGAGTGAAAAGAATTATCACAGCTAAGCTGCAACATACAATGTATATGTGATTATTTCTTCTCTGATTAATCTTTGGGTATAATTATTTTTCATATATTTCTTAACCATATTAAACCTGCCTGTTTAGTTTATGCAAGTGTAGTGGTGAAAATAATCACTGGTTTAGATGTCTCTGGGAAAAATTAGGATACAATTAGGATAGTTGTTTAGTGGTTGTACTATTATTTATATTTATCAGGAAAATAAAGACACATGTATGAAAGTATAGTTGTTTGGTTGTTGTACCATTTTTTTTATTTATCAGGAAAATAAAGACACATGTATGAAAGTATAGTTGTTTGGTTGTTGTACCATTTTTTATATTTAACAGGAAAATAAAGACACATGTATGAAAGGATAGTTGTTTGGTTGTTGTACCATTTTTTTTATTTATCAGGAAAATAAAGACACATGTATGAAAGAACCATAGTGATTCCGTACAGTAAATAGTCTTTATTTGTATTGTGTCAACTTGTTAGTGCAGCATTTTACTTTTTGTTGGACACATGTCTATTATTTAAGCCGTCACCACATTGACTTGACTTCCTTTACATTTATTTTCTGTTACCTTATCTTATCTCACCTTACCTTACCTTATATGCCATTATCATATTCTACCTTATCTTATTTTTACAATATTTTTCGTGAAATTACATGCTCCATATATTATTTTATCTCATCTTTTTTTTTTACTATTCTCTCCCCCCCCCCCCCCCTACTGTTTATTACGTACATGGACTATATATGCAAGCTATCAAACCCATCAGAGACAGAGGAGATCAACGAGCTTTTTTCTTTGCAGACGATAAGGCACTAATACATGGAGCAATAGAAGACCTACAGGAACACTTAAACAAACTCAACACCTCAGGCACAAAATACAACATGAAAATCAACATCAACAAAACATAAGTCATGAATGTCGCCAAAAATAAACAGGACATCAACATGACTATAGAAGGCAGACAACTAAAACAAGTAGAGGAATTCAAATACCTAGGAAGTCTAATGACAAACAATAATTCTCAAACAGCAGAGATAGAATCAAGATGCAACAAAGCTTGTCAAATCATCGGACAGTTATCACCACTATTGTCCAACAAGGAAATAACTCTGGAGGCAAAACGAGCACTATACAATACAATCTTCATCCCAACGTTGTGCTACCAATGCCAGACCTGGACTCTAGATGCAAGAACAATAAGAAAAATAACCTCTACAGAGATGAAATGTGTTAGACGAATGACAGGAAACAGTCTGAGAGATAGGATCAGAAATGAAGAACTGAGAAAAAAGCTAGGAATAGCTCCCGCCATAGAATATATAAGGAAACAACAGATAAAATGGTTTGACCACGTGACAAAGCAGAAAGATCAAAACACAACAAAACGAGCTTTCAACAAACGTTGTGAGAACACCAGACCCAATGGTCGACCATGAAAAAGATGGATCGATGGAATATTAGAAGCACTAGGAAACATAACAGCAGCAGAAGCTAACACAAGCGCTAAAGACCTCAAATTATATCTCCCCTCGACGCTGAAAGGCAAATGAGGAAGGAAAGAAGAAGAAGAAGATTTTTTTTTTACCTTATCAACTTTTCCGCGAAAAACTATAATTATCTATTTCCGAACAAGTTTATGTCACACTGATAATATTTTGATGATATTATAGCTAAAGGTAAAGTAAAGGTAAAGTACGAGACTTGAACCGGCTTCTTAGCACGCGAGTTTACACCCATATGTGCTCGGCAGTCTATCCAGAAATGTTCGGAGATTTCTGTATAGTGTAGCCTCAAGCATCGAAACTCTGATGCGAAGCGACATTCCTCACCTTCCCAGGGTAATACCCTGGTACCCATTTCTGCCAACGGCTGGGTCGACTGTGGGGGTATTTTTTTTTCTAACCACGAGTACAACTCACACTGTTCCCAGAGGGAATCGAACACGGTTTGTCCGAACGTCGGTTGTCCAGTCGAGTGGTTTTCCCAACTAGGCTACCGAGGCCCCATAGCTAGCACTACTTCAATGTTTCTGTGATACGCCTCTTTATCTAACTTTTGGGTTTTCTTAAGCTCTGAATCAAGACTATGCTAGTTCTGTTCTTGCCTGACTCCATCTCGTCTAGATTAGATAGATGGACGAGTCACTTTATTTTCTCGATTTTGTTTTCTGAAGCGAGCTCTGGTTGTTATCAATTTTTCTATTTCTATTATCTACATCAATCTTATTTATAGGCATTTCTCGAGCGTCTTATGTTTTCTCTATATGCACCGTGAATAAGCTTTGATAAAAGGGTCATTTGTTGGTCTATTGTTGCTTTGATTATTTGAGTAGATAAATACCCTGAAATAAAAATTATATATGTATAGAAAGAGAGAGAGAGAGAGAGAGAGAGAGAGAGAGAGAGGGAAAGAGAGAGAATCAAAGTATTTACACTATAAAATTTACGTTATACAAAAATATTTTTTTTTAATGCAACAGGAATGCAGTTGTCTTCCTTCCAATTCAGATCTGTTGGATATAGTAAACATGTCAACAAATTTTGTTCGTTTATATATATATATTAATTCGCTTCATTTGGTGAGCATTGACTGCCTTGATTTTAATATAAATTTGTGTCATTTCTCTCTCTACAGGTGGTTGAGCTTACGTGGTACCCATTGGTACGAGATACATCCTTTTTTCTTTTGTCGGTGCTTGCATTGTTCTTCACTATCAGGGATCAAAAGGTTCAAGTGTATGTACAAATTATGTTTTTGTTCTTGCACGCAGAACTACGATAATTATTACTAATATACAATATATATTACGATAATTATGTTCTACGGTACTTCTATATCTTGTTTGATAATTCACAATATATCATTACAATGTACATCTCTGCATGAAGAGTGTTCCTAAAAAATATCAAAAGGAGGTTAATATAAGTTTTAATGATGGTGACAATTTTAGTGTTTGTTGGTTTTTTTTTTCAATGGGCAAAATCATGGAACCTTATCATTTTACATTGCTAACTAACAAAGCTTAATTAACTTGCTAAGCTTGAACATTAGGTCTGCGCTTTACTGTCCGTCTCTGATATGTCTAGTAACTTTACTTCACAAGTTATTATATTAAGGGTAACGAGAAAATAATATTCCAGATCTCACAAATAGAATTCTAACCCTACCATTGAACCTTGGGCGAATACTTTAGTCTCAGTGTCACAACAATGACCGTGTCCCCCGTGAAACTGTTTTGATTTGTAAAAGAGATCAATGTAACCAACAGACAATCCACAACCACATGTTGCGGCCAGTGATTTTCTTTAATGAAGACACGACAAAATGTAAACATATGAAGTAAAGTAAAAATAAACATGATTGTAATCTAGCTCATCTTGTGTTTATTTCTCCGCTACTCAAGAGCAGAAGACATGACTTGTGACTACAAACATCGACGGAAGTGCTAGATGGTGACATCGGAGATAAAAAAGATGATCCCGGTCTTTTTTTGTTTGTTTGTTTGTTTGTTTTTTTGGGGGAAAGGTGGGGTCAGCCTAATGGACAAAGCTGGTCAGTGACAGAGAGAAAGCGAAAGACAAGAAAGATCTATTTAAAAAGGAGGAGAGAAATAGGGACCAGATATGTATACGTTGGAAAATCCTTAAGACCTACAACAATTGCTTAATGTGATAAGCATAACAAGCAAAAAAATATGGACTAGAAATGAATATTAAAAAGACTAAAACTATGATCATAAACAAAGAAAATTCTCAAGACCTACAATTAAATATCACAGTTGAGGGAATACATCTGGAGACAGTCCAGAGCTACAACTACCTGGGACATACTATAACCAATGATGGAAAATGTAAAACTGAAATAAACAAAAGAATAGGTATGGCAAAAAGTAAATTTAATGCCATGAAAAATATACTAACAACAAAACAAATATCAGCAGGGCTGAAACTAAGAATGGCAAAATGTTACATCTTCTCAATATTCCTGTATGGTGCAGAAACATGGTCATTAGACAAGAAAACAGAACAGAAAATTGAAGCCTTTGAAATGTGGATCTATAGAAGAATAGGTAGAATTGGATGGAAATAAAAGATAACAAACGATGACGTTTTAAAACAACTGAAAATAAAAAGAGAACTACTAAATACAATTAAGACAAGACAAATGAAATTTTGGGGGCATGTTAAAAGACACAACAGCCAACTAAAAGTAATATTGGAAGGAAAAAATACAAGGTAAAAGAGGCAGAGGCAGACCAAGACTAACATGGACAAGTAACATCAAAAAATGGACAAGTCAATCTATGTCAGCCTGCACCATCAAAGCAAGAAACAGAGTAGAATGGCGATCCATGGTAGCCAACCTTCGTTGCGGAGAAGGCACTAGATGATGATATGTATACGTTTATGATCAATAGAGAAAGTAAGAGCTTAAGGGTTACCACTGGGACCGACACACTAACGTTGTCCAATGTACATGAAGCGCTACAGTAATTTTAATGTCATGGGAAAAACTGTGGTTAAAAGAGCTTTATTGAGAGCGTTCCTTCTCCCCAAAATTTCGGGCGTGTCAAGAAATGCTGGGGCTCACAAAGACAGTCCGACAAGATGGTCTCGCCAGTGGCTGTTCTCTGGTGGAAAATAGTTCTGCTATTTGTTATCTTAATTCGAGAGTCTCTAGTAACCGTGAGGTGTACATTCTTTAAGCCTATAAAACGTTAATATCAATTATATTTTAAAAATGTCCACTGGCATGGGCGGTTGAGCAATTATGAATTCCCATTCGCTTGCAGTGCTACCGGGGCCTTCCTATAACCATAATTATACAAAGAGTAAAACTTCTTCAGAACAGTTATCAAAACAGAAAGTGTCCACTGGCATTTTTGTGGGTTTTTTAATGTTCTACAGCAACATATAGTATTTGGTAGTAGCAGCATAACATTTAAAATGATAACAGAATATCTTATTTTATCATTTAGGTATGAAGCTGTAATCTTGGTTTTACTTTATATCGGATATATTGTAATCATGTACTTTAATCGGACCATGGAGAAACAGTCGAGAGCTTTTGTGTCGCGAATGGTAGCTAAATTAGGACGCCAGCCTCAGGTCTACAAGCATGAAGAGGAAAAGGAGCACGAGATACCAGAGGAAATGAGGCGTGTCAGGGCTAATAGGTAATGAACAGTTAGATCACATATTCACTAATTACTCTTTTTAATGTTATCATCGGCACGTTCATTCTCTTCTGGCTCCTTTATTTGTATCATTCTTTGTCCACGGCCAACACACAGTCAGTGACTAACTCCCTTTCTGACATCCGGTGTGTATATGAAAAGATTCACAATCCCAGCCCATTGACAGTTCCTTTACAGTAGTCACGTTTTGCCCACAATACCTCCATTTCTGTCTGTGATCTGCCTGTCTTTTGCTTATCCTTTTGAGTCTTCATTATTGCACCCATAACAAATCATACAATTCCACCTTATGCACGTTGTGTGTATGCCGATTTGGATATTTCTTTTACATGATTTTTTCAGCATTTAGACAGATAAAAAATATTAGAAGTTTAACACTGTTAATATGTTCTTAATTTAGCTGTTGTTTTTTACTGGGATTATCTCCACACGATATTTGGTTAGCAAAACACAGCCACTGTAACATAAATGAATTTACAAATAATAAAATGATTTGCATATTTTCCACGCAATTTCTGACACAACTAAGTATATTGCACGCGCAGTTCTGTGAAATTACCAGTTGAAGTTAAATCATTTTAGTTGATCTAAACAACTGTAGTGCCTAGTTGTCTCGTTTTAAAAGATAGGCTTTTTAACTTAAATGGGTACAGAAGTAAAC
This sequence comes from Megaustenia siamemsis, assembly GCA_032433765.1. NCBI lineage: Eukaryota > Metazoa > Mollusca > Gastropoda > Stylommatophora > Ariophantidae > Megaustenia > Megaustenia siamemsis. The sequence continues at coordinate 23,327,562 of JAVIAB010000051.1, read as the reverse complement.
CTAAAGGTGTGTGAGTGTTATGACGGCAATGACAACTGGTAATTGTCAACTTGACATGTGGGGCTTTGCTACTATGAGCCCTTTGAATTATCACTAAAGTCACCTTGTTTGCTTTTTCTCCACCGGAAAACGATCATGCAAACTTTTATGAATGTAACGGTTCCGAGATCATCATCATGTGCCATACCGGTTGGCGTGGCGTAGGTGATCATGTCCCTCCACAATCTTCTATCTACAGTGCATCGTATCAGTTCTGTTGTTGACTGTTTTCCATGCCATGACACCAAGCTATCCAGTATTTTCTCTCTTTGTCGCCCGCGATCTCTCTTTCTTTCTTTTTATTTTGCCCGTTGCAACCAAGTATTCCAACTTTCCTCTTCTCATGATGTGCCCGAAAAATGTTGATTGCTTCTTTCTGATGTTTTTTTTAAGAGCTCCCTTTTTGTGTTGGCCTCTTTGAGAACTTCCTCATTGGTCTTTTTAGCTGTCCAGGGAACTTTCAACATTCTTCTGAGAAATCCCATCTCTGTGGCCTCCAATCGTCTTTTCATTTGTTTGTCCACTGTCAATGATTCGCTTCCATAGATCAGAATTGGTTCTATGTAGCACCGATGAACTCTCTTTCTCATTTCCATTGACATAGATTTGTTGCATAAGATATTTTTAACCTTCTGAAATGCTATTTTGGCCTGAGCTATTCTGCTTTTTATTTCTGTGCTGCATCTCCCATCTGATGTAATTATTGTGCCCAAGTATTTGAAACGTTGCACTTGTTTCAGATTTGTCTCGTTTATTTTTATGCTGCATGATGGTTGTGATTGTTTCTTCGATATAACCATTACTTCTGTTTTCTTACTATTCAGACTGAGACCTTTCTTGTTGCTTTCTTTTACTATTATGTCTATCATTTCTCATGTAGTTCATTCTCTGTCTCTGCTATTAAGACTGTGTCATCAGCATATCGCAAATTATTTATGTTGTGACCGTTGACTTCAATTACTTTTTTTTGTCTACTATTGATCTCATAGAGGTTCCGAGATACATAATTTAAAAATAAATGAAGACTAAGTTTACAGGACTCTTATCTTGTAACTCAACCACTACTGTACAACTATGTTATATATCTATTTTTAACCACAACAACTAGCCATATCTGTAGTGATCGATATTCCCTGCATGCCGACCACAAAGACAAAGTTACAATAGCCCTTTTTTGCGAACTTGAAAAATAATTGTATCTTCCTACCAATATTTGCTTTCTAGGTTGGGCTGTTTGAAAACAGGAAAAGGAAACGTTGCCTTTTTAAAACTGGAATCTCTACGACCATTTTAACTTTAAGGAGTGACCTTGGAGAAGAAGGTAAACGACCGATAAAACAATATAAATAGTTCTCTCGATCCTACAATTTCTTTATGATAGTTTGAAACGAGAAATGGAAAATCGCTTTCTGTCAAAAGAAGAGGCACACATGCCAGAATGGACAAAAGTTCTGTATGGAATGTTAGTAGGACACCTCTGAGAAGATTCTGTTTTGTTTCTTTTTGTGAAGACTAGAAGGAAAGTTTGTATCTGATGCTTATGATTCCAGAAAGACAATCAGAAATGGGTTTCCGTGAATTAAAATCAAAGAAGAAAGCGCCTGCTGCACTATTGCAGCAAATAAACACTATCAACGGTATCATCATTTCTGTTTCTAAATGTGGAAGTGGCTTCTTTGTATGAACCCATCTCTCATCGCACCGACAAGAGCTTCTCTACATATTATGATGGTGGGTACATTGATTTTCATCAATGGAGATAAGCACAAATAGCAAATATTGAATACTATGTGTGGTTGCGAGTATAGCTCCAGATGAATATGGGAACACATCTGTGTCGTGTTTCCTGATTTGTATTTTATGTGTTTCATGTGTATAGTATGTTTGTTACACCTGATGAAGGCTTACAACGAAACGTTGTTGTTTGTCTTGTTTTTCTATTAGTTTAGCTGCTCAATACCATTTTGTAATTATATATATATATATATATATATATATATATATATATATATATATATATATATCTGCGATCAAGACTCAATCAGAGTAGAATTCCAGACTCTCATGAAGTTAGCTGTCTGTTTAAGCGAATCGATTGCTCCATATAGTTAATTTAATTAAATCAAAGTTAAATCAAATATAGTAGCAGGAAGTATAGTAAAAGTAAGTAAAGTACCCCCGTCACGCCAAGTGGCGTATAGGGAAATATGGTGTTAGTGACCATATATTTTACAGACCTTCAGCACATGATTTTTGGGGTAATGTGGTCAGTATTACGCCCGTTGCTGCTTTACTTTCCCAGGAAAAAAAATCCGGTACCCATTTAAGGCTGGGTGAACCCGGAAGCCGTCGGTTGGGATCGAACCCTACCCCTTGTCCGTGGTAGTCCAGTTAACTAACCACTGAGCTATCGCGGCTCCCTAGGGAGTATAGTAGCAGGGATTATTTGATATGATTTTCATCAAACTGGTTTATTATCTCTTACGTGTTTTACAGGCATTTAACAACAGATTCGAAGAGCAAGAAACAAACATGTGAAAATGATGTGATCAATATGATTAACTCAATTTTGATACTTCAATTAAAGATATTAATTTAATTTTTAAACAACTTGTCTTTAGTGTTTCATAAGTAAAATCACTGAAAACTGACTTAATGGTTATTAGTATTTATCATTCAATTAATAACTCGATATATTATAATTTGATAAATATTATATTCTTCTGGCCTGATATATCACAATTTTATTTATTATATTTGAATGGGATAATAGAGTCTGGTTAAATTTTTTTTATAAAAAAATATCCCAAGTACCATCCTCCATAAGCGTTAAAATAATTGTCAAACTGTTATACGCATCTTGATGATTGGGCTTCCTGTACAACCCAAGAAGGTGGCGCTAATTCTCCGGTTCGTGGACAAGGAAGTGTGATTTCATTGCTGTGTGATTCTGAATGAAGAAAATAAAAAGCTCATGGAGTATCCACGTCCCGAACAGATGAATGACTGGGGTTGGCCAGTCTATAACGTGGAAATGGGTTCCGGTTCGTGCGACTGAGTGAGTGCACGTGAGTCTAGACCATCCACAGCCATCGACTTTCAGCGACAAAATCAACAATGACGATAAGAAGTATTCAGAGGAAGCCTAAACTGCAACATCAAAGAATGAAAAGAAGAAAAGGCAAACGTGCTGGAATATGTAAGCAACGGTGGAAGTGCAAAAGGATAGGCTTAAAGTATGTGCGCGTTACATACCGGAACTTCCATAAATCAACAACGTCCCATTCTTGATAAGCTACTGGGCGCCGCCGATATAATTAATTTGCAAAGAAACACTTCTTGGTGATATGACTGTTTTTTGCTCCTGGATTTTACTGTTTCTACAATAGACGACACCTTGGACATGCCATCCTTGTGCGAAACAACATGGTGGCAGCTGAGGTTGATATGTCTGTGTGGGACAGTGAAGAATTGCAGGTACATGCGGTTAGGATCCAGACCACAGTCCCTTTCATGATTGTAAATATATATATGCCTGAAATGGGAAAGTGTAGACACAACAATGGCAGAATCTCTTCGCGTTCGAAGATGAGGACGTCACTTCCTGCGGAGACTTTAATGATAGAGACAACTATAATATATATAGTAGGGTAACGTCATAAGTAACAAGCAGGGAAACAATCTCAAGAACGCACTGGTGTCGGTCGATTTAGTATGCGTGATTAATGGAAGGGCAACCAGAAAGGCCACTCGAACAGGGCACTATGATGGTGTCATAGACCTGGCACTGGTGTCTTTCATCTTCGTACCGGTTTGGAGATAGAGTGTACATGGATTCCACGGATGTGATCACTATCCATGTGTTTTCCGAATTGAGAAAGGTAGAAAAGGAAGCCAGAAAAGCAAGCTCAACGCATTCCACTATGAGAAAACAGACCAGGACATCATTGGCAAAATCAGACATAGGAAACAGGGCGCTCCTCCCAGAAGGCAGGAGATATAGACGCAGCTGCCCTGGTGGAACGTAGATGTCGAGGAAGCTTGACGGAACATGAAACAAACGGCCAAGACATTGTGGAAAGCCAGAAAGAATGGAAGAACACAACCTGAGTTCTTCGAGCATCTGAAAGAAGAGGTCGACCATAAAACGGTAAACTTTAAACTATGTACTAGGCAGGCTAAGGATGCCAAATGTGATGATTTCTGCAAATAAATTTGCTCAGAAAAATTGCTAGCCACATTCTGGCGCCTTCATCAGAGCATGAATGGCACAACACAGTACAGAGGCATACCAGACTTCCAGATCTCAGGCTAAATATTGTACAAATCTGATGAGAGCAAAAGGAAGGCCCTGCTTGCCCGCTACATTGAGAAGACGGACCAAAGAAATGAGGTTGTAAGAATGAGCATACGGTGTCATTCTTAGAATTGTTTGAAGATGTAGTGCTGGAAGAAGATCTCACAATCACAACCGATACCATCGCACGACACTGACAAGGTCACACAACACTGACAAGGTCACACAACACTGACAAGGTCACACGACACTGACAAGGTCACACGGCACTGACAAGGTCACACGACACTGACAAGGTCACACAACACTGACAAGGTCACACAACACTGACAAGGTCACACGACACTGACAAGGTCACACGACACTGACAAGGTCACACGACACTTAAAAGTTCACACAACACTGCTCCTGGTCCAGATGGTGTCGGTATGACGACATATGTAATTTAACTAACGACGACTTGAAAAAGCTGGTCAAAGAGTTTGATACCAGCATTCAGAGTGGCCAGATTGAGTGGCTACACATCTATTTACTAGCGCTACCGAAGCCAAACAAGTACCATTCCCAGATCAGTGCTTACAGAATCATCAACAAGCAGAACACTGCGGGCAAACTGCTGGAGAAAATAGTTGCTCGTGTCCTCACCTGTCACCTTGAACAGATACGCGAATTCCCACCTACACTCGGAGGTTATAGATATAACAAAGAGACATGGCTCAATGCGGCAGTCTTCGCCTATGACGTCTTTGAAAGCTTCCACAGACGAAAGGAGACATGTGCTGCTACTATAGATCTGGAGGATGCATACAACAGGATACCGTTTGAATATCTCATGCATATGCTCCTCGATCTTACGGTGTACACCTTCCTCAATAGATGGATCGCTGCATCACTGTTTTAGAGGAAGGTGACACTCAGATGTGGAAGTTGGTCATCCGAGCCAACATCCATTTGTCCAGGTTTTCCTTTACCACCAGTTCTACTTACTTATAACACAATAACGATCACGAAACATCTGGATGGGAGGGGAAGAACTATGACTTTTGCTGACGACATTCTGGTATGTAGACAGGGAAATCGCCCCCACCATGCAAAAAGAACTCGATTGCATCACTTCCTGGTGTGTAGTATCAGGTGCCTTGGTTAACCCTAATAAAGCGTAAGTTGCATTGTTATTTCTTAACAATTATATCTTTAACACTGAAACACCGGTGTTATGAATGGGAACTGATGAGGTGAACAGGGACCTGTTGATGACTTTTCTAGGAGTTAAGTTTGATCTCAGCCGGTGTTTCAGGACCACGTCGACCATGTGATAACAAAATCCCGCAAAGGATTAGTCGTCTTAAAGGTCATGGCAGCTGCCAGAATCGAGCAGAGACTACCTACCCTTCTGTTACAGTGAGTAGTCTTCTCACCAATCGAGCATGTCCTGGCAATTCTTACTGTACGCACGACGCAAATTGACAAGCTGGAGAAAATACAGAATGAAGCTATGCGCATTATCTTGGGGTGCACGAGAGACACTCAGTGTGAAGCAATAACTTATCTTCTTGACTTTCCAATCATAGACAGTATCAAGATCTGGAGGGCACGAGCATACCTGAAAATAAGTGCAGATAAAGAGCTATCATTTCATGAGCTCCAGCTCAACACAAGGAAAGGTGTCAGACTAAATGGAGGCAAATCATGCGTGGGCCGAGCAGAGGATGTCATCAAACAGGTCTGTGGGATTACAAATATAAACGCTGGGTGGAGTGGGTACCGATCTCTATGTCGTTCATTGGCACTTTCTTGGGCATTGTCACACTCGAAAGGAAATGTAGGGAGCATAACACAGTCGTGGTCAATGCGGAGGTCAAAGAAGACAGTGGAGAATGCATTATGACTACGAGCAGCATGACGATGGAGGTGATGGCAGTGACCAAGGCATTCATCTGGCTAGAGTCACAAGACTACACCCATGCATGTATACTAAGTGATTCGATGAGTATGATAAGAAAAGTGGAGGCGGGATCTGTACGTATGCAATGGGTAGAGTCATTACAGAAGTCAAAAATACGTAGAGCCAACTTTCTCTACGTCCCTGGACATGCAGGAGTGCCGGGAAATGAAAGAGCGGACTGGTTGGCTAGCATTGCCTTTGTTGAAGACTGTCAACCAATGTATCGGGCGGACGTTATCAATGCCCTCCGAGATGTGGAAAGGGCACAGGACAACCACGAATCCACGTCACTCCTTCGGATGAAAGAGATGGGATTTAAGATGGGCACAGTAGCTTGAGTAGTCAGTCGCTGGACGCTGCGGGAGGGGATCTGAGCACCTATGGACACGTTCGGAGTGCAGTCATGATGACCCGCAAATTACTCAATAGCTCTTCTCGTTCTTTCGCAAAAGGTATGTTGCTCATATCGGCATTAGGACCCAAAACAATCAACAGAAAAACATTAATTGAAACACATGACATAAGATTGGTGATGCAATGGATACTCGGACATTCGAACAAGCAGGAAATGATAAGGTAGATACAGTAGCTAAGAAAGGATCCAGAGAGAACAAGGATACATACATCCATCACACTAGACACAGCCAAATAAGTCATAGACTCCAATAGTAGAGAAGAGTGGCTGAATGGATGGGCCTTAGGAAAAACAGGGAGAGAGCTTTTTTTTAATATAAAGCAAGACCAAATCTACAAGACAACATCAACAACCTAACAAGAAGAGACAAAACCACCATCTTTGACTGAGACAGGACACGTTATGCTGAACAACCACATTAATAGAATACAACGAAACCACTCTGTGGTCACCTACTAGAAAACTGTAGAACATGTTTCAATGCCTAAAGCTCGCCGACATCAGTCAACACTATTTCCTCAAAGACCCTCCAAATGGAACACTCTGTACAGAACTACAGCAGGACTTAGAAATACATGCAGATACTACTACATGGCATTGGGGGAAAGAGCATCAGCTCAAAGGTCGCTGGATCCATAACAACAACAACAACAACAACAACAGAAAAACCAAGACAAATAACAACTTCTATAACTGCCTTTATAGTAAGCAATGTAAAAGACAAATAAATGTATAATAGAGGGACGGGTACACTACAGTAAATGCATAGGAAGTCTTTGGATATTTACCAGAATATAAAAATCAATTTACTTGCCAGATATAATAATTGTATGCATACATTAGAATTTATCATCTAAAAGAATTACAAGAAACAGAAAAGCAGTGTCGTTCACTTGTTTGAGTCAACACGAGATGTGATATTCATTGAAAGTTTTTTTCCTTTAAGCGGCTAATCAAAAGAGAAAGAAATATTGATAACACAAAGAACACTGAGTGATGTTAGCAAAACAAACAATATCCTCTAAACTAGGATAAATGCAGCAATAGTAAACCCTGGCAAAATTATTTGCAGACTACTCAACTAATTACTTGTCAATATCGTATCACTTATCATATATCCATGTGCTCCCTTGGGAGCTGCAGTTGATTTTTAATCCTGAATCAGGTGTTTAACGCTAGCTGTTGTTAGACCACACCGCTGCATGATTTCCATAATAGTGTACTCATGTACACGTTTGCCTAATGCTTTCCCTCCAGCCTTGAAGCCAGATTGTCGGATGTTGTAGAAACGTAAATGATAATATTTGCTAACTCCAACCTCATGCAATAGTCTGAACCACTTTATTTTCTATTTGAATTTATTTATTATATGAGACGTTATAATTATTTCATTTTATACCATTGTTTCATTCTGTTTTATCTAGTGTCATTAATATTTTTTTGACCCAATATCTCAACTAACTAGCTAAATAAAATAATAACACCGCTTATTTCCCTTTTATTTACCCAAAACAAATTAACGTCAGTGTTTTGTTTGTTTAACATTCGTATTTCCTTTACATAAACTTCTAGCCGCATCAGCCAGTCTTTGATATGGTCTATGTCAACACGTGGACAAGAAATCCCTCCCTCTAACATGGACACAGCAACGACTGGTGAACAAGAGACTTCAGCCTTATTAAGCAATAGAAACTCTAAAACTAATTTCATTGAATCGACTAAGAGTGAAGATCATAGTAAGTGTGTTGGACACGTAATTATTATGTACATGTTTTGCGTTCAGAAACATTTCTCTTACTATCGTATGTGATTGTGCTGTTGGAAAGACGAACCTTCAACTTCGTGCATTCCATCTTTTTAACCACCAATTTTATCACCAATTCCTAAGAAACTAATCCCAGCTCCACAAACCCAGAACATCTACTTTTGCTCTATAGATAATTTACTAACACTTCACAATTCTAACTCCATCTATTCGTCTCTGATATCCCAACTCTACTATAGTCCCATAGAAAACTGTCTCAAATACAAGGCTCATACTCCTACACCATAGTCAAGATTCCCTTCTGATCCTGCGTTCTACGGACGATAACTCTACCTCTTCAAGTGTGGCAGTGACGAAGTACAATGGGAATAGCAACGCAATAGAGCAGAGAAACTGTAACTACAAGTGTCCAGAACAACACTTGTGCTCCCACACTTTATGTGATGACTCCATGATGCAACCTTGATTACGTTCAATAGTTTATTTACACAGCTCTCTAGTTATACTTCCAAAACTTATCTGGATAACTGTCTTGCTTACATAGAAAAGTCTATCATTAACAGAAATACTGAATATGGGTCGTCAATGAGTCTATCAAACTATATATCGTTAGTGGACAATGTTATTTGTTTCTTTTTTCTAAGACAATGCCCGTGTTATGACACTCTCCTGGTTCTGTAAGAAAAGGAAAACGTTAGCGTTTGGCTTTTCGTGGCAAGGGGCTGTCCTACTGAGTACGGGTTCGATCCTGCTTCGGTCCATATATTGTTATTTTTTTTCTGAGGGATGTAAATATACTTCTTCCTCTGAATTGATTCGCTGATTTTCGCATCGGAAGTTTCCTTGTTCACCCAGCCATTAATGGGTACCGGATTTTTTTTCTGGGAAAATTAAGCGGCACGGGCGTAATACTGACCTCATTACCCCAAAAATCATGTGCGGAAGGTCTGTAAAATTTATGGTCACTAACACCATATTACATATACGCCACTTGGCGTGACGGGGGTACTTTACTTTACTTTTTTTATACAGTAGCTTGATGACGATCGGACGTCACCTGTAGCACATGACGCTCCCTACCGGACGAGGCTGTGGACTCCCCATTAACGTTGTTAGCTGTAGATGTTAAGTTGTGTTTAAACATGATTATTCTAGGCAATATAAGAAGGTAGTTTGCCATTCCTTTCCTTCTTGGCAGTGACTGTACTAGTCGGAGATCGCGGCTATTGTCTCTATACATGAGATCCTCTGCCTGTCATCACGGAGTGGCGACCGTAACCGGCACTACTTGTCGGCTGCTCCCACAACACCATCCACAGCCTGCTCCAATGGCTTCACATAAACCCTGATAGGGGGCTAAACGGGAGCTCCACCTTGCCGAATGGTGTCCCGAAGACTAGCGGAGAAAGGAGACGTCTTACTCTTCCTTTGAAAGGGCATAACTCTACCCCGCCAACTCCATTCATTAATCACATTTCTAAATTATTCTTGAATACCTTCCTAAATTATCTTACTGAATCACTCCCCCCCACCCCCCCTCCCCCCGTTTTATCTTCTTGAATCACCTTCCTAAATTATCTAACTGATTCACCTTCCGATGAAATTATCTTACTGAATCACCTTCCTCAATTATCTTACTGAATCACCTTCCTAAATTATTTTACTGAATCACCTTTCAAATTATCTTCTTGAATCACCTTTCTAAATTATCTAACTAAATCTTTTTACTAAATCATTTTTCTCTCAGAAAATCTCAAGAAAAAGTTCCCTCTAAATACTTTGCTGATTCCTCCGAAAGATCCTCTCTAAAATATATCTCTCGGGATGCTCCCGCCTTTTCTCTCTCTCTCCCTCTCTCTCGCTGTCTCTCTCTCTCTCTCCCTCTCTTTACCTCCTTAGACCTAAAGCTTAACACAGCTTCTATAAAAACTGAGTCCAGCCCAGCTCTACCCGTACGTTTCGCCGCAAAGTGCGTCACTTTAAATTTGAATAGTGTGAACCATCATCACACGATACTTTTTTTATGACTTGTATCATCTTGGTATTGGTGAAATCTAATAGAGAATAATAGAACAAATAAGTATGTGTTAGCACTCGGAAAAATTGTTTGTCTGTTAATTTTTCCGAGTGCTAACACATACTTATTTGTTCTATTATTCTCTATTATCGCCTCGGAAGTTCCCCATATAATAATATGTATGTATTATTATTTGTTACCTGAAATCTAATACCTTGTTCAATTATCTAAAAATTCATATATAATTATGTTATATGTTAGAAAAATAAAAACAAACTATGTAGTTCGATTCTAAAAACCATTAAAAATGTCTCTGAAATCTCTTTGGTTGCATCGATAAAAAGCTTCCGTAGAGAAAGAGAACAATATTGGCGTTACAATAGTTCTGTGGTCGTAATCATCGCTAAACGTGTTTAAACGTTTTATATTTTTTATCCTAATCAACATCAAAAAGGTGTTGTGACGACATCAAATATGTTAAACGTATTATTACGGCGCTGTTCGATTCAATATCTAATGTATATTATATAAATACCTTACCTTATATCGTGGTTTTCAGAAGGTTGCGATAGTGGTTGGTCTCGAGGCAAGACGCCGGCCTCGAGACAGAGAGGTTGTTGGTTCAAATCCCGGTTACACCGGTTGGAATTTTTATCTATGATTTCCCTCTGCGGCAACCACCCCTGGTATCAGCATCGAGGCCCGGCTTGAAACGGCAATTACTCGTCGACGGAAAAAATATGAGCACCTCCGAAGTTGGAGTTATCTGCCTGTGCAGCGAGGGACCCCTGTGTACACGGCTGTCAGGGAAAAATAGATTAACACGCAAAATTCAGTTCCTAGTCTCTTGGGACTTCGTCAGAGGTAAAAGCTGGTGAACAAAATTTAAAAAAAAAAAAAAAATATATATATATATATATATATATATATATCTGCGACTTGTATCCAACACATCTGAAATCAGAGTGACATTTTTGAAGACGAGTTGGCTTCCATCTTTGATTCCTACTTGCTTGGCCAGAAAGATCAACCTCAAGGCCATGAGAGTGAAGTAGGGTTTTGATCAGTTCTAGTTCACTGGTAAGGCCCGCTGACCGCTTTGATATCACACACTTTCCAGCGTCTTGGTCACTCTGCTTGGAAGTAGAATACGAGTAATCATCAGGTCGTATATCCCCTGCAGAATGTTGCATTCACTACAGCCCATCTGAAAGAATCTATCACTAGCCAGGTCTCCCACATAACGTTGCATTCACCACAGCCCATCTGAAAGAATTTATCACTAGCCAGGTCTCCCACGTAGCGTTGCATTCACCACAGCCCATCTGAAAGAGTTTATCACTAGCCAAGTCTCCCACATAACGTTGCATTCACCACAGCCCATCTGAAAGAATATATCACTAGCCAAGTCTCCCACATAATGTTGCATTCACCACAGCCCATATGAAAGAGTTTATCACTAGCCAAGTCTCCCACATAATGTTGCATTCACCACAGCCCATATGAAAGAATTTATCACTAGCCAAGTCTTCCACATAATGTTGCATTCAACACAGCCCGTCTTAAACAATCTCTGTCTCTAGTCAGATCTGCAACAGAACGGTGCATTCACCACAACCCATCTGAAAGAATCGATGTTTCTCCTACGTGTCTTCGTGTTCAAGGTCTCTTTGATGTTTTGAAACCATCATCTTCTTGATCTGTCTCTGATGCGTCACCCATGAACATTGCGTTCCGTTATTGTTTTTTCCATCCCGCCGTGTCTTTTGGCATGACTAGTATTTTCATCTCCTCTGCAGAATAATGTTTCTGAGCCAGTTCTTTATAATAGTTAAGTCGTTGAATGTGTCTGCTTTGCACTTTTTAATTATCTAAAGTATATTAAGGATTTTCTGCAGCATTTTGTTTCGAATGAATCGATTTTTGTCCATACTGTTTAAGAGATTGTCCGTGATTCACAACTACATGTTGCTATCGGGAAGATACATGTCCTTAGTAATTTCACTGCCTTGCTGGTATTGTGCCACACGTTCTTCGTGGTGTTTATTTTTTGTGTTGCTTTTGCTAGTACCTACGAATAAATATGAAATATTACGTCTTCTTTTATGCCTAATTACCAATTGTTCTATTCTTTATTCCTTCACAAGATAACAAAATAATCATCGATAAGCATGAATGAACACTTGATATTTCCTTACAAAATTGTATTCCGACTTGAAAAAAATTGTCTTCACAATTATATGCACTTGAAAAGAAAGAATGTTGTACAAGTGTATGTCTGATTAGAAAATTAAATTCTTCTTTAGATGCCAGTTTGATAAATTGTTTGTTAATAATTAGAAAGAGGGCGAGACAGATATAATATTTGTGTTTACTGCGAATGGAAACTGTCATATAGAGACCGAAATAAAGTTGACGACTGGATTTTTGTAAAAGGAAGACCACGAGATTGTATAACCAGCGAGCTATGGAAATCAATAGGCTTGTACTTTTCATCTGATGGAAAATGCGTTTGTGTTTGATTTACCTAGAGCAGGAAAGCATTAAAGCTGGGTGGGTTTTGGACAGTCCGTTCTAGATAATAGTCTGAAAATAGCACTACAAAGGAATGGCATAAATAAAGTGTCAAAGACTGGAAAGTGAAAAATAAATAAATATATATTTTAAAGGAAAAATCCCGAGAAGAGACACAAACAGAAAATGTGCAGGAACACAAATATTTAAATATCACTCGAGATTCATAAAAAAAAAACACTTCTTTTCGTATTTGTTTATCCGTTGAAACGTGTTTCTATGTCAATAGCTGTATAATCGTGTAGTTTGTCCCTAGACTAAACAAAGTGAAATAATTTTTTTATTTTTTAAAAATGGTGTTTAATGTATTCATTGACATTATTCCTTCTCTTCTCCAGCAGTTATATCGGAGTACGAGTCAGTTTGGAAGATACCCGACAACTTCTTCGTTCGCTGTATTTGTGTGGCGATGTGTCCGCTCAGAGCTTTGTTCCACGTCACCATTCCTGACAGTCGACGTCCAGGCATCTGGTCTCGTCTATATCTCTTGTCATTCGCAATGTCTGTGCTATGGATCATTGGATTAACGTACATAATGATGTGGATGGTGACTATAGCAGGTAACGAGATTGACCTAGTAGTTATAAATGCACTAAGATTCAAATTTACGGTGTGTGCTTAGTAGAATTCTATGAATTCTATGTATGCTTAGTTCAATTAATTTCTGCAGATCAGAAACTTGGACTACCTATGCATGGCAGGAGGAAAAGTTAAAACAGTTTTCATGTGCGTTGCCTTCGCAAGATAAAGACTATCAAATGGTAGGATAAATTAACCAACTCTAATGTCTTGCAACCAAACTACCATACATCATGACAACACTTAAGAGTCGAAGATGACTGGGTCATGTAAAAAGAATGACAAACATTCGTATTCCCAAACAAATATAAAAACAGAAATCATGAATGTCGCAAAAAATAAACAGAACATCAACATAACTATAGAAGGCAGGCAACTAAAACAAGTAGAGGAATTCAAATACCTAGTAAGTCTAGTGACAAACGACAATTCTCAAACAGCATAGATAGACTCACGATATATCAAAGCTTGTCAAATCATTGGACATGTATCACCACTACTGTCCAACAAGGAAATAACTAGTGAAAAAAAGGCAACTTACAATACAATCTTTATCCCAACGTCGTGCTACCAACGCCAGACCTGGACCCTATATGCAAGAACAATGAGAAAAATAACCTCTACAGAGATCAAATGTGTCAGATGAATGATAGGAAACAATCTGAGAGATACGATCAGACAAGAAGAACTGAGAAAAAAGAGCTAGTAATAGCCCCCGCCATAGAATATATAAAGAAACAACAGATAAAATGGTTTGGCCACGTGACAAATCAGAGTAATGAAAACACAACACAACGAGCCGTCAAAAACGTTGCGTGAATACCAAACCCAAGGATCGACCACGAAAAGGATGGAACGATGGAATATAAGAAGCATTAGGAAACATAACAGCAGCAGATGCGAACAGATTAGCATAAAACTACAAATTATATCTCTCCTCGACGCTGAAAGGCAAATGAGGACGGAAAGAAGAAGAAACAAATATTGTATGGTGAATCTAAGGACGGAAAGAGACCAATGGGAGACCAGTGCTGAGATATATGGATGTTTGCAGTACTTCCTTGAGGAAATTCTCTACCAGGGAAAGGGAATGGGAATATCAAGCTGCAGATCGTTGCACATGGAGATTAAAACATAAAATGGCACAGCAACATCCGAGGCAGCGTTGATTTCAAAGTCAGAAGACAAAAAGAAGAAAGGTGCCGAAGCCAGGCACCACGAAATACATCTTGTTCATCCTGGGATCGAATCTGTCTATCCAATATTGGCAGATTCAGCCTCGAGAGAAACTGTTCACAAAAACAGCATCCAGCATAAGACACAAATATTTTACCAAACAACTGACTTATCATGATTACTTGCTATCATCGTCTGTCAAGAAGCCAAAGGCTCTCTCTCTCTCTCTCTCTCTCTCTCTATATATATATATATATATATATATATATATATATATATATATATATATATATATATATATACTCTTGCGCTTTTATAGATCGTTATTTGATACCTTCAGGTGTGTTGCGACTATTGTACATATTTTGACGTAGCTCTTTGCTCATATAACAGTTTCACTAAATATATTCATTGATATGCTTAGCACACTATTATATGGATCTGAAACCTGGACAACATACTCAAATCACGAAAAAAAAACTTAAATAGTCTTCCATATGCGATGTCTACGCATAATAATGCACATCAAATGGCAGGACAAAATAACCAACTTAACTGTCCTGCAACGTGCTAAGACCCTAACAAACAATCATGTCGATGCTCAGATGTCGAAGACTAAGATGGCTGGGGCACGTCCAGCGCTTGGAAGAAAAACGCATTCCCAGGCAAATACTATATGGTGAACCAACACACGGAAAAAGACAAATCGGCAGATCTAAACTATGATATAGAGATATCTATAAATCATCTCTGAATGACTTCTCCATCTGTGAAAATGACTAGGAACATCTGGCAAGTGATCGCACATCATGGAGAGCATGTATAAGGAACGGCATAACATCATTTGAGACTGTTCTAAGGCAAAACTTTGAAGAGAAAAGACTCATGAAAAAAGATGGAAAACCCTGTGGACCAGTGGGCCTGACTTGTTCATTCTGTGGCCGTGTGCATTTGTCAAACAGAGGTAGAATTGGCCATGAGAAAAGCTGTTCGACAAAAATAAAACTTCAAAAAAATACACAATAGCCTCTACAAGACCGTCTGACAAGACGAAATGGGTCATATATACTAATAAAGTTTGCAATATAAGCCATACATTCACCATGGTTTTGATATAAAGTTAGGTGAACTCGTACTTACCACATAGACTCTTATATAGTACATTCAAAACTTTTTTATTATTTCCAAATTCGTTTCTGGTTATTTAATTATTCTTTCTTCTTTCCGTGAGATGGATCATTGTTAATGCATAAAATAATGTACCTACATTTACACAAATAACATCAGGACTAAAACAAAGAATAGCAAAATAGTATATCTTATCAACATTCGTGTACATTGCAGTAACATGGATATTAGATAAGAAAACTTAACAGAAAATTAAATATTTTAAAATTAGGATTTATAGAAGAATAGGAAGAATTGAATGAAAAGAAAAGAAAGACAAATGATGAAGTCATAAATCAACTAAAAATGAAAACAGAACTACTAAACACAATTCAAACAAGACAAATGAGATTTTTGGGTCGTATTAAAAGACACAGCGGCCTACTAAATGTAATCTTTGAAGGGAAAATACAAGGTAAAAGAGGCAGACCAAGACTACCATGGACGAGTAACATCAAATGATGGACAAGTCAGCCTATGTCAACCTGAACTATCAAAGCAAGAAACAGAGCGGAATTGCGCTCCATGGTAGCAAACCTTCGATGCGGAGACGACACTCAATGATGATGATCAAATCATGTTTGTCTGTTTATCTCAATTTCAAGCCATCCACCTGTTCAAATTACAAACATTTTCACCACAACTGAAATATGATGAGAACTAAACCTCAATAATCTCTCTGGGAGAGAACAATACCTACGTCTGTGGCTGGTTGTAATAATTACATGTTAATCTCTTAAATAAATATCAACTGGAATCAGGTTGAAACTTTACTTGCAGGAGATGCCTTGGATATACCTGACACTGTAATGGGTCTGACCATACTAGCAGCAGGAACTAGTGGTCCAGATTGTTTGGCAAGCATCTTTGTAGCAAGAGATGGTGAGTCCAAATAGGGAAAACGGTAGGGGTGGGGAGTAACAGAGCAGATTACTAGTTCGTGATTACTTCTACGCGTTTTGTTTATAACAGAACATTTTATTTATTATTATTATTATATATGTTAGATGTCCAAAGTTTTTCACTGACAAAGTACATGTCTAATAATAAAATATAATTTTTTTTTTAAATTATATGGACAAATTTCTGAGGTTAGTTTGGTGTGCGAAGAGAGAGGAGAAGGAGGCAGAGTAAGATGTACAGACACCATCAAAGACACGCTACAACAACATCAATTGGCAATGGTTGATGCTACCAAAGGACAAGAGGCCGAACTTTATATCTCCCTTGATACCCGAACATGTTCTACAGGATTGCCCCCAGTACACAGTCTTGAGAAGAGCAATGTGGTCCACGCCCACCTCCCTGGAAGAGAAACTATATGGGCCAATGGATTCACTTAAACAGACAGCTGTCTTCATGAGAGAGTCTGGAATCCTACTCTGATTTAGTCTTGATCGCACAGAGAGAGAGAGAGAGATACCCGAACGTATGCAAGATGATGTGAAGAAAGAAGTAAAATATGAAGAATACAAATAAATAAATAGTCAAAAGTAAAGAAAAGGTTACCTCCACACCTGAAGATGAGATGAGAGTTTGGTGTTCACATTTTTCACAAAGAGCACATCTTAAAGTTAATGTGGTCAGTTTCACGCAAGACCGTCCTACTTTTCCAAAAACAAATCTCTAGCATGTTAGAAGCTAGGTGAACCCTTAAATAGTTCTCTTATCTCTATCTCTAAGTAATTATGGTCAGCGCACTAACCACTCAGGCACGTGACTTGCAGGCTTAATTTAGTGAACAGCTCATTGAAGAATGAATCAACTATCTTATATAACACCAGGTATTAGAGCGTTCCAAAAAAAAGTTTGCACTTTTTTGAATGATAAGGAGAAAGAGACTAGAGTATGTGGACACTGTCCAAGTACTAAAATGTAGCTCTGTTTGCAAAAGAAGATGAAAGGAGCCTTTATACAAAAACAAAAAGCTCATAGCACGCGAGTGTATCAAACAACAGAAAGTAACAGATTGCTTAGAACAAGATGTTTCATAAATAACAGATTGGTTAGAACATAATGTTGAATAAATAAAAGATTGCTTAGAAATTCCCAATTGGACCAATGATATAAAGACTAAAGGATACAATATATGAACAAACTGTAAACAAAAAGAAAAATTGTAGTAAACTTGAACAAATCTTTGTGCTGACATACCTGAGTGAACGATCAGGCTGACTGGCTATTACTATCTATTTGTTGTATTGTACTGGCTACTATTACTATCTATTTGTTGTATTGTACTGGCTACTATTACTATCTATTTGTTGTATTGTACTGGCTACAATTACTATCTATTTGTTGTATAGTACTGGCTACTATTACTATCTATTTGTTGTATTGTGCTAGCTATTACTAACTATTTGTTGTATTGTACTGGCTATTACTATCTATTTGTTGTATTGTACTGGCTATTACTATCTATTTGTTGTATTGTACTAGCTATTACTATCTATTTGTTGTATTGTACCGGCTATTACTATATATTTGTTGTATTGTACTGGCTACTATTACTATCTATTTGTTGTATTGTACTGGCTATTACTATCTATTTGTTGTATTGTACCGGCTATTACTATCTATTTGTTGTATTGTACTGGCTAACATTACTATATATTTGTTGTATTGTACTGGCTATTACTATCCATTTGTTGTATTGTACTGGCTACTATTACTATCTATTAGTTGTATTGTACTGGCTATTACTTTATATTTGTTGTATTGTACTGGCTACTATTACTATCTATTTGTTGTATTGTACTGGCTACAATTACTATCTATTTCTTGTATTGTACTGCCTATTACTATCTATTTGTTGTATTGTACTGGCTATTACTATCTATTTGTTGTATTGTACTGGCTATTACTATCAATCTGTTGTATTGTACTGGCTACTATTACTATCTATTTGTTGTATTGTACTGGCTATTACTATCTATTTGTTGTATTGTACTGGCTATTACTATCTATTTGTTGTATTGTACTGGCTATTACTATCTATTTGTTGTATTTTACTGGCTATTACTATCGATTTGTTGTATTGTACTGGCTTTTACTATCTATTTGTTGTATTGTACTGGCTACTATTACTATCTATTTGTTGTATTGTACTGGCTATTACTATCTATTTGTTGTATTGTACTGGCTACTAATACTATCTATTTGTTGTATTGTACTGGTTTTTACTATCTATTTGTTGTATTGTACTGGCTATTACTATCTATTTGTTGTATTGTACTGGTTACTATTACTATCTATTTGTTGTATTGTACTGGCTTTTACTATCTATTTGTTGTATTGTACTGGCTATTACTATCTATTTGTTGTATTGTACTGGCTACTATTACTATATATTTGTTGTATTGTACCGGCTATTACTATCTATTTATTGTATTGTACTGGCTACTATTACTATCTATTTGTTGTATTGTACCGGCTATTACTATCTATTTATTGTATTGTACTGGCTACTATTACTATCTATTTATTGTATTGTACTGGCTATTACTATATATTTGTTGTATTGTACTGGCTACTATTACTATCTATTTGTTGTATTGTACCGGCTATTACTATCTATTTGTTGCATTGTACTGGCTATTACTATCTATTTGTTGTATTGTACTGGCTATTACTATCTATTTGTTGTATTGTACTGGCTACTATTCCTATCTATTTGTTGTATTGTATTGGCTATTACTATCTATTTGTTGTATTTTACTGGCTACTATTACTATCTATTAGGTGTATTGTACTGCCTATTATTATCTATTTATTGTATTATTTTGTTTTTGTGTATCGTGAGTGTTTATTTAAATGTCTTCTGCATCTTTAAGTTACTGATCTCATATATTTATACTGAATTAAAACATTATTATATGACTATACAATGTTTGAATATTTTTCATTTTCAGATTGTAGTTACTGTAAATAATGTAAACAATTATACTTAATTATATATAATTTTTGTTATCACTTATGATGGATAAAAACAATTCTTTATTATAGTCTCTGCTATTTTTGCCCCATTGGCAGGTTATGGTGACATGGCTGTTTCAAATGGACTGGGAAGTAATGTATTTGACATTCTGATATGTCTTGGCTTACCGTGGTTGATAAAATGTGCCATCAGCAATGGAGGCAGTATAGAAATAAGCAGCACAGGACTCATTTATTCAACCTTGACCCTGCTAGCCACTATTGCATTCCTGATAGTGTCTATGGGTGTCAATAAATGGAAACTCACAAAAGCTTATGGCACAATCTGTTTAATAGCATATCTTATTGTTATCTCTTTGTCCTGCTTGTTTGAGTTAAATGTTTTTGAAGAAATTAATCCTCCATCCTGCTCAAGATAGTTTTAGCAGTAACATTGATATTGTGACAAGTCAAGAAATAATAAAACCAAGTCTAACTATAACAAGTGCATTAAAAGTCAAATAAAAATGTTATAATTGGTTGTTTTCTCTCTATTTTTCTATTTCACCTTCTCTTTTTTTCTACTGCTGTTGAAGAAGATGCGATGTTCTGATATCAGAATGGTACTTGATAATGATGATGATATGTTCTATATTATTCTTAGATCTATGTTATCAACATTAAGACTTTCCCAATTTTGAATTATTTCTTTATGCTTTCAAATGTTTGTGTGTGTGGTCTATAGAATATAACAATGCATCTATTTTTACCTCTACAACACTTTCTATTAGGAATCGTATCATGTATGTGGCAGTTTGTTCGTACCTTTTCCTCCAAGAAATTCTCATAGTTCACCATCAATTTGTTGTTTAATTTTATTTAAACTCTTTGCGCCTATTTCTTAGTAGTATGTTAGTTAAGTGGATCTTAAGACTTATTGTACAGTGATCTTTACATTTCATGGTTCCAGGATTCTTTGGTACTGCTATGATTACAGATCTTAGTAGACCATCAGGTATATCCGCTGTTGTAAATGTTACTCTACAGATTTGTTATTATTTCTATTACAACTCTCTTCCGCAGTGTCAATCTCATCTTTGGTTATCTGGTCTCAGTGATTTTCCTATTTTCATTTCCCACATAGCATCATCCACATCCCCTGTGACTACTTGCGGTCATGTTTATTTCTGGACGATCATTATCATAGAGCCCCTTAATGTGTTATGTCCATCTTTCCCTTATGCTTCCTTGTTTCATAAACAAGCCTCATTTCTTTTATTTTAAACTGCCAGTGTATGATCGTGTCTTTTTTTCTTGTTAAATCGGCAGTTTGCGAATAGCACAAGCATCTCTTTTGTACTACATTTTTTTGGCTATGCTTCTTTTGCTTCATTTGATTTGGTTTATATTTCCGTATTTAAATCTGTTATATTTGCTTTGTTCTTGTTTATTTATCTTTCTTGTGCCCATTAGCTGTAAAGTGTCATCTGTCATCTATTAATTTCTTTCGTGAAATTGTCTTCATTTGCTGTGAAATCTCGTTTAATGTCTTCTGTATTGATGCTGTCAGAAATCCTCACTGTTTATCTGTTTCGTATTTTCTCTGCACATGTTCTAAAATTGTGATATTATATTTCTCACATACCTACATGTCTAAATTAATTAGGTCTGAGCTACAATTGATATTAACTCCGAATCTGTTTGATATTTTTAATTTTCTTCTCAGTTTTTCTATAACTTTGACATGGTCACAGTTACATTCTGGACCTGGTCTAGCTTTCACATAAGCTAAACTGTTTTTGAATCTATTGTTTATCATTTGGCAGTAGTCACTTTGATTACGTCATCATATCCTGAACTTTACCACGTCAAAGACCTCGAGGTTGTTGCTTAAACCAGGTGCTCCTTGCCATCATGTTGTTCTCTTGCCTATTCAATCGGTTTGTCGCCTCTCTCATTTGTAACTCCTAGATCATAAGTCACAACCAATACTTCAACTCTCGAATTCCATAATTTAACATTGAAACCTTTAATGCCAAGAACTAAGGTGGACTCTAATGGCGTGTGGTATTGAGCTTGTTGTAAAATATATCAAGTACTTCCCCTTTACTGTCTGCTGTTGGTGCATAAATTTGTGCTTATTAAGCTTATCAGATTAATGCCCATTGACTTTCTATTCAGTGTAACAACTAGAACTATGTCAGATATTGTCCACAAGCTTTACACTGCTCTTCCTCGCTGCTGATGTCCACTCCTTTTTGACTCCTTGATATTTAGTAACTCCAGAGTATATTATTTTGTATTTATCCAAAAATATCACACTTGATCCAGTACATACGTTTAAGTACATAAAATACTAAATATCAGACTCTGTTCTGATCAGAGTTCTGCAAGAAAAAAATCGATTTTTAGGAGATATGATCCACAAAGAAATAGAATTATTTGTTTATATTTAGTCACTAGAATACTTCGTGTTTTCTTTACATTTGAAAATGTTTAGAAAGTATTTTTAAGTTAATTTAACAATTTACAGGCCATCAACGATTTTTTTCAGATATACAAATCAATAGTTGAGATGTATAGCATTTCAGTCTTCAAGTCTCGCAAGTACGTCATGCTTCCTTATTCCCATGCTCTTACAATTATATGGCAACAATTGGTTAGTAATGAACTTTTAAAAAAAAGAATATCTTCACCTTGCATGTACTTGAGAAATTGTCTACCAAACAGAAAACGCTGGCTATTTCTTATGTGTTAAAGAGCTCAAAGAGAAATTGTGAACTGATGTATGTATATCAATGTAAATATGTAATGCTATTGAGTTTTCCTATTTAACAAACAGGTACACAAATAAAGAAATATGCCAATTAATCGTTATATTTATTTTTAGCTGCTGATAGTTCCAAGTGCTTTTTTTTAAAAGAAATAATTCCTAACATGTGTGTGTTTTGTAAATTGAAACATCATTGCATTGTTCATTCTGCTAACCATAGCGTTCAAAAATTGACTTGCAGCCGCGAGATAAAATGTTTCGTTAACAAGTCAGTATAGGGCAGTAACCTCCGAAGAACAACGACACCGTGTTCAAACTATTTGTTAATGTAAGAAAGATCATACTTAATTTAATATAATGTATCAGTGAGAAATATTAGCCAGAAAGTTTGTTACTGAAAATAATGCTATTTAGCTCTAGCTCAGTTCGCAGTGAACTTCCGTAATTCCAGGCCATAGTCTGTTTTGTTTCAAACTGTAAGTCCTTTGACTGAAATAAGCAAATATCTGCTGAATTAAATACAGTCCCCATCCACATAATTGAATCATCAGCATCATCACCATCAGCATCAGCATCATCATCATCATCAACGTTATCCGTCCAATGTTTAAAACGTCAAACAGACTCTCAATGTGCTTCGCCTCAAGTCCTGTTTTGATCTGGTTTCTCTTCCCAGCAGGGTACTCCATGTTTTCTATCTTTCCCTCCTCTTTTGTCAGTGTAATTCTTAAAGTGTCTAGTGTCCGCTTCACTTTCCTCTTGCTTTCTATTTCACATCATCCTGTGTATTTCTATTGTAGTTTAAGGCGTTATCTCTACTCACAACATGGGCTTCTTATGTTCACCTTTATTTATTTTTCTTGTTTACAGAAGAGATTGTTTGTGCATGACCATTATTCTTATTTCTTCATTAGTCTTACTTAAACTCATTTATTTGTGTACAAAATAAATTTCAGATTAGTGCAGATTAATAGAATAAGTCTCTTTATCAGACACACATCAAGTGAATCAAATACAGCTCCAGTTAATAGACATACTTCTCACCTGATAACTTCATATCCCAGGTGTCTAAATGAATAATTGTGTACTAATAATATCACGTGCTAGTATTAATCGTTTTTTTTTTTAAAGTTATAACTCGCCTGTGAGATAATTAACATGTGATATTTCACATTATAGTGTAGGCAATTACTTTATATTGCTCGCATTATTAAACGTATTATGTGAGAGAGGTGCTTTGGAAGAAGGGTAACATATTATAAGACAGAACTTTGAAGACGTAACGAACAATTCATAGTCAGCGTGCGACAGTAACGATGAGTGTAAGCATTTTCCGTTTTTTGGGATTATTTTTTGGCTAGATCAGTTGAGCTGGTACGGGAATGTCCAGACTACAGTGACGCTGCCTCCTGATAAAATAAAAAAAACTCAATGAATGAAAAAGTAGAAATAACCCAGAGCGTGGCGTATGGGTAATATCGTATTAGCGCCTGTACTTTTTACCGATGTCGCTACACCTGGCCGTATAATTATTTTAAAAAAGTTATGATGCAAATTAACGACAGAGGGTGTGTAAAGAGGATGCTGTTGTGTCAAAGTACTCTCAGTACGCCACGATTTGCTGTGACACTCACATATAGCTTTAGCAAACAGATGACGTCAAAGAACTCTAAGACCATGAACGATCAAAAGTAAGCATTTGTGATGATAATTACGATAATGGTAAAGGGTTACCAATACTCACAGTAGAGGTAGATGATGTCATGTGACATCAAAACAGAAAAGACATCTTGACCAGAAAATATAACCACAGAGAAAAGTGACCCTATTTTAGAGATGAATTCAAATGTAAATACGTTTTTAAAGCTTTGCATGCCATCTACTACAGCGGATATAAACATGATGGTCTAGTAAGTTATACCCTTATATATCTCTATAACAGAAACTTTGTAGTAAATTATATATCCTTAGCTCTATCACATAAACTTTGTAGTAAATTATATATCATTATCACTATCATAGAAACTTTGTAGTAAATTATATATTCTTAGCTCTATCACATAAACTTTGTTGTAAATTATATATTCTTAGCTCTATCACAGAAACTTTGTTGTAAATTATATATCTTTATCTCTATCACAGAAACATTGTAGTAAATTATATATCCTTTGCTCTATCACATAAACTGTTTAGTAAAGTATATATCTTTAGCTCTATCACAGAAACTGTGTAGTAAATCATATATTCTTAGCTCTATCACAGAAACTTTGTAGTAAATTATATATTCTTAGCTCTATCACAGAAACTTTGTAGTAAATTATATATTCTTAGCTCTATCACAGAAACTTTGTTGTAAATTATATATCTTTATCTCTATCACAGAAACATTGTAGTAAATTATATATCCTTTGCTCTATCACATAAACTGTTTAGTAAATTATATATCTTTAGCTCTATCACAGAAACTTTGCTGTAAATTATATATTCTTTGCTCTATGACAGAAACTTTGCTGTAAATTATATATTCTTTGCTCTATCACATAAACTTATAGTAAATTATATATCCTAAGCTGTATCACAGAAACTTTGTAGTAAATTATATATCTTTAGCTCTATCACAAAAACTTTGTAAGTAAAGTAAAGTACCCCTGTCACGCCAAGTGGCGTATAGGGAAATATGGTGTTAGTGACCCTATATTTTACAGACCCCCAGCACATGATTTTTGGGGTAATGTGGTCGGTATTACGCCCGTGCTGCTTTACTTTCCCAGAAAAAAATCCGGTACCCATTTAAGGCTGGGTGAACCCGGAAGCCGTCGGTTGGGATCGAACCCTACCCTTGTCCTTTGCAGTCCAGTTCACTAACCACTGAGCTATCGCACAAAAACTTTGTAGTAAATTATATATCTTTAGCTCTATCACAAAAACTTATAGTAAATTATATATCATTATCACTATCATAGAAACTTTGTAGTAAATTATATATTCTTAGCTCTATCACAGAAACTTTGTAGTAAATTATATATCCGTAGCTCTATCATAGAAACTTTGTAGTAAATTATATATCCTTAGCTATATCACAGAAACTTTGTAGTAAATCATATATCCTTAGCTCTATCATAGAAACTTTGTAGTAAATTGTATATCCTTAGCTATATCACAGAAACTTTGTAGTAAATTATATATCCTTAGCTCTATCATAGAAACTTTGTAGTAAATTATATATCATTTGCTCTATCACATAAAATGTGTGGTATGGAATGTGGGGATCATCATACAAAAAAGGGAGGATCAGAGAATGATACCAAAATAAGGATATCAAAAGCAAGAGGGGCATTCGTTGCACTATGAAACATATAGAAATCCAAAGAAATTAGGTTAAACACAAAAATAAAATTCTTTAACTCCAACGGTAAGTCAAACCTATTATATGACTGTGAAACATGCAGAACAACAAACAATCATGAAGATACAGACCTTAATTAATGGATGCTTTCGCAGAATAAAGGGATGGATATGGTTGGATAAAATCACTATCATAGACCTATGGTAAAATACCAATCATATATCAGTGGATAAAGAGATACAGCAAAAACAGTAAAAATAGTAGGAACAAAACCCTGCCAAGAATATATAGAACAACAACAACTTAAATGATTTGGCCACCTGGTCAGAATGAATCCTCACCAATCACCATCAAGGGCGATTTTCTCGAGAATGCATGGGAAAAGACCAAGAGAAAGACCCAGAAGAAGATGGATAGATGCAGTGACAGAGACATGTTACAACAGAGGAAAATCACTAATTCAGATAGTTCGAGCAGCTCAAGAATGACAAATGATATAAACCACGACATCTTTAAGAAAGAAGAAAAGAAGAAAGGGATACAACGAAGACGATGGCGCTGAATATGACACACTGCGAAAGTCAAGTGAGAATATTATACAACAGGTCCTTTTTATGGAATCCCCAAGAATAAAGACAAATAGAAAGACTAAAATATTGTTGGAGAAAACAAATGGAAGCAGAGATGAAGATAATGGGAAAGATATGGACTGATAATAAAAGAATGGCAAGAAATAGAACGGCTTGGAAAGTGTTTGTTGAAGACCTATGCTCCACAGGGAGCTGAAAGGTAAAGATACAAAGATCTTAGAGGCTATAATAAAAGTACCAGTCTGTGGTTATATGAATGAACATGATTTACAGAAAACGATTGGCATGATAACTGTAGAAAGCAAAGATGAAAGTCTTACAGCAAAATAAAGAAAACATACATAACGGTTAAAAAAAAAAAAGAAACACACGTTGCTTAAATGCATAAAGGAAGTAAATGAGACAGTTTTAATACAGACCCACGGATTGAAATACCTAGAAACAACAATAACTCCAGGTGGTAAATGTATGGAAGAGGGGATAGTGAACAGAATAGCTCAGGATTATGTTACACATTATAAAGTGATACATTACGCAACCCATTTTTGACAATGGAAGTTTAGAGTTCTTCAGGTTGTGGAGTCAATTACAGCATATCACAAAGTGAATCATGGACAGTCGAATACCTCAGAAATGTGGGGGGGGGGGGGGAAAGAGAGAGAGAGAGAGAGAGAGAGAGAGAGAGAGAGAGAGAGATCGTTTGCACAGAAAAATTATAAATTTATAGAAAGTTGTTGCGAATTTATGACCGGCTAAAAGGAATAACGAGGAAGTACTAATAGAAGATGATGCTGAGATAGATCAGTCGTTAGTGAACTGGACCACAAAGGACAAGGGGCTTCGGGGCTTATCCAGCCTTAAATGGGTAGCGGATTTTTGGGGGGAAAGTAAAGCTACACGGGCGTGAGAAGAAACAATCAATATTTGTGAAAGTACTAGGAGAAGAAGACATAGAAAGAACACCACGACATCATTTTAAACGAATAACTTTGTAGGAAGTGGACAACGTAATTTATAAAGAACTATTTCAACAGAAAGTTGTTAGGACGAACACCTTCACCAGTGTGTATTGTATTTGACAACGCCAATAATGTTTATCATTGAGTGCCATCTCCGCATCGAAGGTCAGCTACCATAGAGCGCAATTCCGTTTTGTCCCTTGCTCTGATGGTGCAGGTTGTCATAGGCTGACTTGTCCATCTTTTGATGTTACTCGTCCATGGTAGTCTTGGTCTGCCTCTGCGTCTTTTATCTTGTATTTTCCCATCCAAGATTACTTTTAGTAGGCTGCTGTGTCTTTTAACATGCCCCAAAAACCTCATTTGTCTTGCTTGAAATGTGTTTAGTAGTTCTCTTTTCATTTTTAGCTGTTTTAAGACTTCATCATTTGTTTTTTACTTTCCTTCCAATTCTACCTATTTTTCTATATATCCACATTTCAAAGACTTCAATTTTCTGTTCTGTTTTCTTGTATAATGTCAAGTTTTTTTTTTTTCCACCATACAGAATGTTGAGAAGATATAACACTTTGCAATTCTTAGTTTTAGCCCCGGTGTTATTTGTTTTGATGTTAGTATATTTTTCATGGCATTAAAATTACGTTTATGCGTATCCTATTCTTTTCATATGATAATGATAGCAGTAGGCTAACATTTAAAAAAACGGAACTATAAATGAAACATTATTAAAGATATGATTTTCTCTTACTTCTTCGCCCACTCTCTTGCTAGATAATCACGTCATTTTTGCTTATAAATTTTGCCGTTTGACACAAGTCGTATGATCGTTTTGAAGGTTCTCAAGCTGGTGAGTCGGGGGAGACCATGATACTAGTGAGCTCCCCTTGAGGGATTGACGGCTCTCGAAGTCACGTTTCACTATTTACTGGTTCTCTTCATATGGCTAAAAACCTGCATGATCAAACATCGTTATTACTATTGTTATTACTAGTATTGTTGTTATTACTATTATTATTTTGTTGTTCTGGGGGACTGATTGGTCTCGAGGTAAGACGCCGGCCTCGAGACAGAGAGGTTGTGGGTTCAAATCCCGGCTCTACCGGTTGAGACTTTTATTTATGATTTCTCTCTACGACAACAACCCCTGGTCTGAGCAGCGATGCCCGGCTTGAAACGTCAATTACTCATCGACGGAAAAATATGAACACCTCCGAAGTCGAAGTTATCTGCATGTGCGGCGAGGGACCCCTGTGCACACGGCTGCCAGGGAAAAAATGGATTAACACGAAAAATTCAGTTCCTAGTCTCTAGGGACTTCGTCGCAGGTAAAAGCTAGCGAACGAAGAAAAAAATGTGTTGCTCTTACTATTAGTATTACTATTATTGTTATTACTTTATTGTTGTTATTACTAATATTGATAGTTTATGTTATTTTACTATTATTGATGTTATTATTATTACTGTTATTGTTATAGCACTGTTATTGTTGTTACTACTATTATTATTACCATTATTGTTATTATTAAACATGTTCTAAGTGAATGACCAATGACAGAAAACTGAAGACGATAACTGAGTTTCATTTCGCTAAGAAATAATGTCCTTCTTAACCTCCCCGTTGTAAACTGAAACCACTTTCTTTCCCCTAACAATCACGTTATGATTGACAGCAGTCAATGTCACAACTTCTAAGGCTTCATGTCTCTCCGGTGATCAGATGATCTCTTAATCAGGACGCAGAGATTCATTATATGACAACGTTATCAGTCTCTGACGTAATTGGATCAGCTTCTTTCTTTGTACTATATCTCACTAACCTATTGGTTTGAAAAAAATAAAATGCGTTCAGGTCAGGGTTAGTCATTACACCCTGATTTTATACAGCAAACAGATTTAAGTAACATACCGCAGAAACGAGACAACCGTTGTCCGTGAGCTATTATGTGAGTTTTCTATACTTTTGTTTAATACTCCATCTACTGTCATTGACCTGGATGTTTTCATCACCGCCAGCGAATGCATAATTATTTATATTTCATTAACTCATTGCACGTTCAACTTTAAAGCCGTTTTTTTAATTTTTTTTTTTTAATTGATTGTGTATAGATTTATAAATTAAGTTCTATCGTAATGATGCCATTTGAATCAATGTGCGTGAGTGTTTGTGTGTGTGTGTGTGTGTGTATGCGTGTGTGTGTGTGTGTGTGTGTTCACATCCGGAAGAATAATTATGTTATTAAAAAATTGTATCAGTTAAAAGATTCATTTTTCTATTGTTTTGTATGTTTGACATTTAGGGATACGTTTAATATTACAATTATTGTTTAAAGAATCAGTTTTCCAATTCACTGAACAAGATTGAAAATGTTTGTTAATTAGACCTTGATAAAGTTTTGGACTGGACAAGTGTTTCATTAATGTAACATGCGGGGTTTTAAATTAACATACAGTGTTGCAGATATGATTTAGAAAGTGTTTCCAACGGATATATATATTTTTTTTTTAAAGTTGTGTAAATTGTCCTATTCAATGAGAAGGATAAGATCAAATAAGTACTTTCTAAATGTAACCATCTAAAAATGTATAGTTCGACCGTAACTACTCGGATGTGAGACCTAACGATCCAGCACGTGGGGAAGAGAGAGAGAGAGAGAGAGAGATCTCCGGGCTACCCCTAACGTGTGTTTTTAAGTTAAGCCCTTAACTTATGACTGACTCAGAGTTCGGTAAATGATGAACGTTTTATTCCTCAGAGATATCATAGATAATGGAGATAGACGACAAATATTAAATAGCAACCATCAATATACGAGAAATAAAATATAAAAAAGTTGAACTTATAGAAGAGATTACAAAAATGAGAGCTAAAATACTGGGTTATTGAGTTATTGAGTCATTGAGTTATTGAGTTATTTGAAGGTCATCATCATTGCACTCCTAACATGTCCATAGGTGCTGAGATCCCCTCCTCAGCAATTCCCTCAGTGTCCAGCGACTGACGACTCCATTTCTATGTTGGTTGATAAGTCTTCTTCTGGCTGTGCCCATCTTAACTCCCATCTCTATCATCCGAAGAAGTGATGTGGATTAGTGGTTGTCGAAGTCCTATGCTCTTCTCACATCTCGGAGGGCATTGATGAAAATACTGGGATTAGCAGACACCAGAGTAAACGGACAATAGATAAAGGGAATCAAATACCTTCCGAATACCCTTCCGAATTCAAATACCTAGGAAGTCTAGTGACAAACGACAATTCACAAAGAGATAGGCTCAAGATGCAACAAAGCTTGTCAAATTATTGGACAGCTATCAACACTATTGTCCAACAAAGCTTGTCAAATTATTGGACAGCTATCAACACTATTGTCCAACAAAGCTTGTCAAATTATTGGACAGCTATCAACACTATTGTCCAACAAAGCTTGTCAAATTATTGGACAGCTATCAACACTATTGTCCAACAAAGCTTGTCAAATTATTGGACAGCTATCAACACTATTGTCCAACAAGGACATTTATTTATTTATTGTTTGCTGTGCGCCAGCTTGCGCCTCTGACGAAATCACTCGAGACTAGCTGTTGAATTGTGCGTGTTAATCCAATTGTCCCTGACATCCGTGCACACAGGGGTCCCTCCTCAAAGATACTCATATTTTTTTCCATCAGTGAGCAATTGACGTTTCGGGCAGGGCCTCGCTGCAGAGACCAGGGGTGGTTGCCGCAGAGAGAAGTCATAAATAAAAATCCCAAATTGTGCGGCCGATATTTGAACCCACAACCTTTCCTTCTCGAGGCCGGCGTCTTGCCTCGAGACCAACCAGTCCCACTGAAAAACAAGGGAATAACTCTAGAGGCAAACGGACAATATACAATACAATCTTCATCCCAACGTTGTGTTGTTAATGCCGCTCCTGGTCCCTAGATGCAAGAACAATGAGAAAAAATAACCTCTTTTCATATGAGGTGTGTGTTAGACGAATGACAGAAAACACTGAGAGACAAGATCAGAAATGAAAAACTAAGAAGAAAGCTAGGAATAATTTCCACCATAGAATATAAGGAAACAACAGATAAAATGGTTTGTCCACGTGACAAGGCAGAGTGATCAAAACACAAGACAACGAGCCGTCAATAAACGTTGTGAGAACACCAGACCCAAGGGTCGACCTAGAAAAAAATGGACTGACGGAATATTAGAAGCACTAGGAAACATAACAGCAGCATAGGCGCACAGAAGAGTAAAAGACCGCAAATTATATCTCCCCTCGACGCTGAAAGGCAAATGAGGAAGGAAAGAAGAAGGAGATACTATGTTTCTGAGGCCAAGGGTTTATTTCATTATGCAGTTTGATATCAAATATATGCGGATAATGCATAAACTCAGAACGTTTCATGAAATACCAGGCTCAGATTAAATTGAGGAAGACACCTGAGAGTTTTTACCTGAGCGGGTCAGCAGCCTTAAGTGTGGAGGGATAGATCCTTAAACGTTTGGACAAAAATTGTTTAAGGTGATCAGATTATCACCATTTGCAAGGCTCTATATTTCCTATTATGTGCATTTACAAAATGTTTCAGAATTAAACGTGTGCATAAATGGATTTGTATTGTGTACATTGTGCGCGATTTGTAACAGTGCAGCAATGGTACTACAGGTAATGATTAATAATATTAGGAAATAATGGAAGCATATCGTATGTAATTTTAATATTAAATTTACATTTTAATCAATTTTCACAAATGTCTGCAAAAAAATGGACTATAACTGAAAAAAAAATTCAAAAGTATGAGCTATGTAAATGTATCACTGTGAAATTATTGACGACATTCATAGATCACATCACAAACGAGAAAGTTTGTAGAATCGTTCATAGACTCACATAAAGAGCATATTAAAATTTTAAGGAAGCTGAAATGATGTTAGTACCACCATGCCACGAGACGTAATGGACTGACCTAAGCCCATCCTATAGTGAAGGGTGAAAGCTGGAAGGCTTAGAGGAATGTATATAGGAAAATGGTTTGATGACGTCATAGCCTTACATGGAAAGCTTTTAAACGAGCACAAAAACTAACTGGTGAAGGAAAAGTAGAGAAAGGTTGTCAACAATCAATGACTCTTCCTGTCTGCGCCTCCAGGAGAAAAAAAAGAACATGGAGACGGTATTTTACAGGACATTCTCAAGTCCTGAACAAGAAGAAAGTGGGCATTTAATCATTCCAGTAAATTTGTGCAGCGTATTTTTATTTCACTGAAATTTGTAAACACGAGCTCGTACATTATTATAATTCCCGCTCTAAAATCTCTCTTAACTTTAGTATATACAGAAATAAAACTAATTTGTGATCTTTTGTATCAACAAGTACCCCACAACTAATTTTAATTCTATAAGATATTGAGAAGAAAAATTAGTAAATGAAATTTGCATGCTACATTTTTAAATGTTTACTTTGTTGGCAATATTAATTTGTTGTATTCTTCTTCTTCTGTTTCTCTTTCTTTCAACTCTGTGGAGAATGACGTTGAAGTAACACTTTTCAAGCCGTCATATTTTGTTATTCTTTCAAGATCATTATTTGTACTTCCTATCTTCTTCATCTCTGCCTCAACTTGTCTTCTACGTGAATATTTTAGCCTTCTCCTTTATCTCCTTCCTTGGAAATTCCCTTGGGGTGAAGGACTGATTTAATTGTTCATTTGGGAACTTTTTGAATTGAACCTAATTTCTTTAATTTCCCAAGATTCCTAGCGCACTATAAGCTCCTGTTGTATCATTAAATTCATTGACCTGCATTTTTTCTTGTTTTCTTGTACTGAAACTCGATTGTATTTTGTTTACTATTAATAGTTCTGGTTATCTCTGACGCATTTACCTTGGACATATCTCCCGGCTGAACTTAGTAATTAACACAGGATCGATCTTATTAACCTTTAGATAAAGTCTCTGCTATAAAAGTTATCAGCTTATATCCCTGTAATCTGTAACTTTATAACTATTATTTGTATTACGGGAACCGTCGTAGAGACGTGGCAATAAATTAATCGAATGCGTGTTCATGTTAGTCCAGTCTCAAATGGATACTATATTCACTTCTGTAAAAAATAGAAGACTATGTATTGTTTCAGACGACATTACTCCAAAATGTGCCAATCATCATCATCATCATCATCATCATCATCAAGTAACGGGCCTACTGGCGTAGGTGATCATGTCTCTCCACAACTTTCGATCTCGGCAGCTATTTATCATTTCTGTTGTTGACCTTCTGCCAAGCCATTCTCTTAAGCTGTCTGTTATTTTCTCTCTTTGCTTCCCTCTATCTCTTCGTCCCTCAATTTTTCCAGTTGTTACAATATATTACAGTTGTTCTATTCTGATTACATGGCCAAAAATGATGATTGTTTCTTCCTAATATTGGAAATTAGCTCTCTTTATGCTTTGACCTCACTCAGAACATTTTCATTACTCTTCTTAGCCGTCCATGGTACTCTCAACATTCTTCTGTAAAACCACATTTCTTCAGACTCCAGTGATTTTCTTGTCTGTTGTCCTATTGTCCATCATTCGCATCCATATGTTAAGTAAGACTGGCTCTACATAACATTTAAGAACTCTTTTTCTTGCTTCTATTGGCAAAAATGGATTGCATAGTATCTTCCTCTTGTTTTTTGGAAAGCTGCTTTTGCCTGAGCCATTCTGCATCTCACCTCTTTTGTACATCTTTCGTCTGAGGTTAACAAAGTTCCCAAATATTTAAATTTATTTACCTGTTTTAATATTGTTCCACTTGTCTTTATTTTGCACTGAGGAGATGTCTTTTTCTTTGTTGTTACCATTACGTCTGTCTTTTTGCTATTAAGGATGAGTCCTTTATTTTTGCTTTCTTTCACTATAATGTCCAACATTTCTTGTAACTCATTTTCACTCTTAGCGATTAAGACTGTATCATCAGCATACCTTAGATTATTTATATTATGACCTCCAATTGTTATTCCAGGCATGTCCCTTATGGATCTTAAAATAATCTTACTATAAATATTAAACAAATCTGGTGACAGCACACAACGTTGTCTAACACCCTAACAATGTGCCAATAGTAAAACAATAAGGGCATTACATTTCTGTTCTCGATAAACTCTTTTATCTATTTTCACCAAAACAATTACTTCTTTGAAAAGTTACTTTCCCAACCGATTACTTTGATCTAGACATCGTTTTCTCCATTTGAAAAACTGTGTTTAAAAAATCATTTTCCCCCAAACAAATCACTCTGTGTTTGAACAAATCTAACGCAATCGCAAAATGTAACAATATCTATATTTTTCAACGCAATCACTTATGTCGGGACAGCTGTTTTCCGAGATGACTCTGTATTTGACCTACAATTCCAATCCAGTCGCTCGCTTTTTAACAGCTGTTTTCCCCCAATAACTTTGTGTTTGAGCATTTCTCATCCTTCAATTACTCCCCAACTAAATCACTATTTCCCAGCAATTATTATCCCTAACTCAGTCACCTCGTCATTCATGAATGACCACCAAAATTAGATTGCGTCACGTTCTCCTCTAACATAATGAAATGTTAAAATGCATTTAGCTATTAACCATAAAACACGAACATCATTAATTCTTAAATTCAGAAAACTTGATTGAATTAATCATGTATCGGTTGAGAAACCAAATAAGAGTGTATCTTAGCCAGCAAGAATTACGAATCATCAGCATATTTAGGCATAACATTAGTCATGTGGAATTTATTAATAAAATTCCATTAATATTGCCAGTTAACAATAAAATTGGATAGCCTGACCTATATTATCAAATTGCATTTCTTTCTGACCCCTAGACATCGCAAACAATAATTTGATTATAAAAATTACATTAACAAAATGTGGCTTTGAGTTAGTTATATGGCGTTGTTATCGTGGAAATGTACATTTTGTTACAACAATCTTTTTCTTAATGTTAAAATCTTGGCGGTTGTACATTCTAAAAATGTGAGTAATTATCTGAACAAAAAAAAAATGTTTCGTGAGCTAGCTCTGAAATCTGGAGCATATGCAGAGCAGTTGTCTAGGCAACACCCAGCATAATCATCAATGCCAGTAACGAAATTAGCGTGTTCTGCTTGATAATAATTTCAGCCGCGCAAACATGCTTCTGATTTTAACGTTACTCTTTTGTTTGAGGCTGGCCATGGTTAGACAACGGGATATTTCTGTGGATGTTTTGTGCGCTGGTTGCATAATTTGAAGATTTGGTTTATCAGTTGTTGTTTTTTTTACTTTGCACTTTATATTTAGTCATTAAAAACGCACAGACAAACACACAATCTAATGATATATTTGTACAGATATCGAATTTCAATTATTTGTCAGTTATTTATCTTTCTCTGAGGGTTACTCTGAAAGTGTGATTACAAATGTTTGAGTTCAGCTGGAATAAGACTCAGATTCAGACTTATTACTTTCTGACATTATGTTTCTTGACTTATTACTTTCTGACATTATGTTTCTTGACTTATTACCTATGGTCAGGAAAGTAATAGCGGGAAACCCCCACGCTACTTCTTTTCCTAGTAAAAATCTGTGCCCATGCTACCAATAAAAACACTTGTTATAATAGGACATCTTCAACTACATGATAACTGAAAACTAATGTTTAAATACAAATATTTATATTAAAAAAATGGTTTAATGCAAATTCAGGGTGTTTATAAAGTCGCTGTGCCGTCACTTGAAAAATAATTTTGAAATTACATCACCGATTGATGAAGTTGACGTCATGATATTTTGCGTTCACAGTCCCGCCTGCAGCATAACACAACAAGCCGTTGTTAATTTCACGGTTTCATGGCTGAAATGAAATGAAGCTAAACAGTGAAAGTAGAGTATTTTTGGTTGAACATGCCTTCCGTAATGGTGGCAAGTTACACTGAAGAAGTAATTCGACAATTTGTGCTTAAATGGCCAGACACATGCTCCAGATACAACTTCATCGTGTCAACGGCCACTTTACCCAATACAAGCCAGCCAAGAGCAGTAGTGTCTAGATGAATAATACAAATTTACGTTACAGTTTCCCGTAATTAAAAAAAATATTTTCACTGCACAGCGACTTTACATACATTCCGTATATTTATTTGAAGTAAAAAAAAAAAAGGGGGGGGGGGGGGGCGCACCATGCCTTACAAGGCGTATGGCGAATATGTCGCTGGTGGTCATAGTTTTTCATGACATCGGCACATTTTTGGCTCATGTGGTCGGTATCACGTTATGTGTTATTTGTTGCAATAAAAGAATTACTTTCTGATTAAGAACACTCAGATTAACGTCATCGCTGTAAAGATACGACATCGGCTAAATATAGTATCGTAAAATACTTGGCCTGTCTTATATGAAATTTAATCTACGCACCATCACTGGTCAAATAATCTGTTGCATTGCTTCTTGTTCGCAACGTCACTGACTGATTGGCCCACGGTTCGGTATTTACTATTTATCACAACTATTTCCATTATCGACATAACTCTAACCACTCATCCACAGAGGTTTCAATAGTTAATAGCCTACAACAAACACAAATACTTCTCCGAAATACACAAATGAAATAGATAGGAAAATATTGAAACGCATTCAATGAATTAATTAATAAGTAATTGCACAACTGAGGGGAGATGTGGAAAAGCTCAAGTACATGCTGCATTCCAGATAATTAATAATATATAAAGCAGCTTGTTTACACAATTGAAGTGAGAGCAAGACATTCGATGTTGATTGGAGTCAGTCTTGTCAAATGGAAGTGAGGATATTCGATGTTAAATGGAGTCAGTCTTGTCAAATGGAAGTAAGAACAAGATATTCGATGTTGATTGGAGTCAGTCTTGTCAAATGGAAGTAAGAACAAGATATTCGATGTTGATTGGAGTCAGTCTTGACAAGTGGAAGAGAGGATATATTCGATGTTAAATGGAGTCAGTCTTGTCAAGTAGAAGTGAGAACAAGAAATTCGATGTTAAATGGAGTCAGTCTTGTCAAGTAGAAGTGAGAACAAGAAATTATATGTTAAATGGAGTCAGTCTTGTCAAGTAGAAGTGAGAACAAGATATTCGATGTTAAATGGAGTCAGTCTTGTCAAGTAGAAGTGAGAACAAGATAGTCGATGTTAAATGGGGTCAGTCTTGTCAAGTAGAAGTGAGAACAAGAAATTCGATGTTAAATGGAGTCAGTCTTATTAAATGGAAGTAAGAACATGATATTCGATGTTCACTGGAGTCAGTATTGACACGTAAATGTGAGAACAAGATATTCGATGTTAAATGGAGTCAGTCTTGTCAAGCAGAAGTGAGAACAAGATTCTTCTTCTTCTACCGTTTTAGCTCCAGTGGAGCATAGGTCTCCAACAAACACTTTCCAAGTTATTCTGCTTTTTACCATTCCTTTAAGATCATTCAATGCCTTCCCCATCATCTTCATCTCTGCTTCTAGCTGTCTTCTCCAAGAATCCCTTGGTCTTCCTTCCTCTTTGTCTTTTCCTCTGCGGATTCCAAAAAGGGCCTTTTGTGTAATACTCTCATTTGGCTTCCGTAGTGTGTGTCCTATCCAGCGCAATCGTCTTCGTTGTATCTCTTTATCCACTGGAATTTGACTGTACATTTCCATAATTCTATGTTAGTGATTTTGTCCTGCCATTTCCATCCTTTTATTCTGCGTAAGCATCCATTAATGAAAGTCTGTATCTTCGTGATTGTCAATTTTGTTTTTGGGGGCCTCGGTAGCCTAGTTGGGAAAACCACCCGACTGGACTACCTACGTTCGGACAAACCGTGTTCGATTCCCACTGGAAGCAGAGTGAATTGTACTCGTGGTTGGAAATAAAAATACCCCCACGGTCGACCCA
This sequence comes from Megaustenia siamemsis, assembly GCA_032433765.1. NCBI lineage: Eukaryota > Metazoa > Mollusca > Gastropoda > Stylommatophora > Ariophantidae > Megaustenia > Megaustenia siamemsis. The sequence continues at coordinate 23,289,104 of JAVIAB010000051.1, read as the reverse complement.
GCCGTTGGTAGAAATGGGTACCAGGGTATTACCCTGGGAAGGTGAGGAATGTCGCCTCGCATCTGAGTTTCCATGCTTGAGGCGACACTGCACAGTAATCTCTGAACATTTCTGGATAGGCGGCCGAGCACATATGGGTGTAAACTCGCGTGCTGAGACGCCGGTTCAAGTCTCGTACTTTACCTTTACCTTAATTTTGTTGTTTGTTCTCCATGTTTCACAGCCATATAATAGGACCGACTTAACATTTGAGTTGAAGATTTTTATTTTTGTATTTAACCTAATTTCTTTGGATTTCCATGTTTCCCAGTACAATGAAAGCTTCTCTTGCTTTTGATATCCTTATTTTGGTATAATTTTCTGTTTCTCCCTCTTTATCTATATTACTGCCCAGATATATGGAAGATTGTACGTCTATAGCTTGTTTCATAAGTCTTGCCCAACTTTAAAAATCAATATCTTTTAAACCGCTTTTTGTATTTTTTTCAAAATTTGCATGTAAAGTTATAATGATTAGAACCCAACAGGGAATTAATTTCATTAAAAACAAACATTTGGTTATTATTATTGCTTATTTGATTTATATAAATTTATAACGACCCATTGATGTAGTCAAAACTTAGTGTTTACAGTATTTAAGTTAAAAATAGCGATTACAAATCTATACACGCTGAAATTTACGATTTTTCACGCTTTCCACGTGAGTTATCTGACACAAATAGACACTTGTAGTAAACACGAGACATTGTGTGTTCCATTTCCGTTAATTCAGCGGCGTAACGTGGAACAATAACATTTATCATGAGTCTTAAAATGAAATTCTGCAGTTTACAAAACATCGCAATAAAAATGTATGACTATTTTTGCAAAGAGGCTAAACGAGGAAGATTATTTCATTCTTTAGAAAACCCTGAGAATAGGTCAAGACACATTTTGGATTTATCTAAACGGTCATTTAATCGCTGGATTCAAGCACGTGACCGTCAATGTTCCAAATATACAAAATCACAAGGAAGAGCAAAAATGTTGGATAATTTCGACAGTGAACTTATTAGAAGTGAAATTCGCAAAATGTTGGGTATGAATGAAACTGTTACAATAAGAAAATTAAAAGTATCGCTGAAAAAGAACAACAGTATTGAAATATCAAAGTCTACATTATGGAGGAATGTGAGAGCTGCAGGCTTTACATTCAGAAAGTATCCCAATGGACGAAACATCATCTGTGAGAAGCCACATATAGTAGTCATGAGAAGCAAGTACTTACGTGAAGTAAAAGAGGTGCGCAAGCAAGTTTATGATATTGTGTACTTGGATGAAACATGGATCAATGCTTACCACACTAACCAAAGGGAATGGCAGTCATCAGATGGAAAGATTAAGAGATTAATACCTAGCAGCAAAGGACAGCGCTTGATAATTGCTCATGCAGGTAGTCGACAACATGGACTAATACAGAATGCAGAGCTCATTTTTCTTTCATCCATAGACAATCGGGATTATCCCTCTGAGATGAATGGTCACATATTTAGACATTGGATTGAAAATTCTGTTCTCCCAGCACTAGATCGACCATCTTGCCTAATAATGGACAATGCAGCGTACCACAACATTGTTGCACTTGAAGATAAAGTCCCGACGTCATCCAGTACAAAAGATGCTATTAAGATATGGCTCACAAAGGAGCACATACAATTTAATAACATGTACTTAAAACCTGAATTACTATCTCTAGTAAAGCAAAAACAGAGGACACAGATTTTTCAAATAGATAAGATTATCCAAGAGCACGGTCATATAAGTTTGAGGCTGCCACTTTACCATGCTCATTTAAATCCAATAGAACTAATCTGGGCAAAATTAAAAGGACAAGTGGCAGATGAAAATACAACATTCAAAATATGCGATGTAAAGACTCTTGCTAATCTCGCTTTATTAAATATCTATTGACCTTTCGAGCCGTAACCGGCCCATAGGGCGTAGACCAAGATACACCTTCTCCTATATGGATTTTTTGTTCTAGCAGTTTTCTTTTAAAGATATTTTATCAAATCTCGCCATCTGTCTCTGTTCTGTGCAAGCAGTTCTATCTCATTGAGGGAGCCGACTCCTGCTGCTCTTGCCTCTCTCATCAATGTTCTTCTCAGTGTCTCCCTGGGTCTTCCTCTTTTTCTTTTACCTGTTGTTTCCCATATGAGGGCTTGCTTTGCTATTCGGTTATTATCTCTTCTCATCACATGTCCAACGTATGACCATCGTCTTTTCTTTATTACTGTTTATTAAATATAGACAAAGATTATTGGGCTAAATATGAAGACCACGTCTTAAAACAGGAAGAGGAATATTGGAAAAATGATGGTTTGTGGAATGTTCAACCCCAAACAGTTATTAATCTTTTAGACTCGTCTGATTCAGAATGAAAGTATATAGCCCCCACAATGTTGGCCCCTATATTACCTTAAATTATTTCAACAAACGGTCCTTTTCAGGACCACACAACTATGAAAATTGGATATACAGGTATACCTTGATATTATTATCGTCCGTCCTCGAACTGAGCAGACAATAATTCTCCTGGTGTTTTGTTTTATCCAGTTATTTCCCCATTACGGCCACGCCTTTACCTAGTGAAAATTAATCGTAGACCAGCAACTACGGTAATTTCTATTCTTTAGGGCTTCACAATTTACAATTTTGACAAACATCAAAGAAATATCGCCGCTTTAAGAAAACTGCAGCTGCAAGATATTTGTTAAATATACATTTAAAGGGTCTTTTGCATTCTAATAACATTTGGAAAATTTCAAAAGTATTTAACAAACGGTTAGAGAGTAATAGCGTTTTGAAGTTGGGCATATGTTTTGAAACGAGCTATAGTAGAGGTATTTCTCCTAGTTTTATTTGGTTATTGTAAAAAAAAATAAAGTACCCCTGTCATGCCAAGTGACGTATAGGGAATATGGTGTTAGTAGCCATAAATTTTACGGACCTTTAGCACATGATTTTTGGGGTAATGTGGTCGGTATTACGCCCGTGCCGCTTCACTTTCCCAGAAAAAAATCCGGTACCCATTTAAGGCTGGGTGAACCCGGAAGTCGTCGGTTGGGATCGAACCCTACCCCTTATCCTTTGCAGTCCAGTTCATTAACCACTGAGCTATCGCAGTTTTATTTGGTTATTGTCAACTGTATTAATTCTCATAATGTTGGTCTTATCTCCATTAATCTTTAGTCCTAGCTGTTGCGATCTCTCATCAAGTATGCTCATTTTATCCTGCATCTGGTGATGGCTGTGTGAAAGGAGAGCTATGTCATCAGCAAAGTCTAAATCATCAAGTTGTTTGGTCAGTGACCACTAGATCCCATTTCTGTTGTTTTGAGTTATTTTCATAATCCAATCTATGGCCAGTAGAAAGGGAAATGGAGACAGAAGGCATCCCTGCCTACTCCTGTTCTTATTTCAAATGCTTCTGTAAGCTGTCCTTCATGCACCACACTACATTTCGTTCCTTCATACATTGTTTTTATCTGGTTAATAAACTTTATGGGGATTCCGTTTATGACTCAGCAACTTCCAAAGCATTCTTCTGTCTAAACTATCAAATGCCTTTTCGTAATCTATGAATCCAAAATAAAGTGGGGATTTTAGTTCTAAACATTGTTCAACTATTATACGTAGAGTAGTTATTTGATCAGCACATGATCTGTTCTTCCTAAAACCTGCTTGTTCATCTCTCAAATGTTTCTCTATGGCCTCTTTTAGATTCTCCAGGATGATTCTGCTTAATATTTTTCCTGGCACTGATAGTAGCATAATTCCCATATAAGTTGTGCACTCCTGTAAACTTCCTTTCTTTGGTAATTTGATCATATAACCTTCTTTTCAGTCTTTAGATATTTCTTCCATCTCCCAAATTTTATCTAATAGATTATGTAACATCTTGGTAGAGGTGTTAATATCTGCTTTGATGGCTTCCGAAGGAATTTCATCTGGTCCTGTGGTTTTACCATTTTTTAATAGTTTGATGGCTTTCATTATTTCTTCTTTACTTGGTTTTCCACAGTTAACGTGTAACTTCTCTTCTGCTGGTAGTATATCTGGAGGATTATTTGAGCCGGGTCTGTTCAAAAGTTCTTCAAAGTGCTCTTTCCATCTCTCCATTTGTTCCCTTATATTACTAAGCAGATTTCCTTTCTTATCTTTAATAAAGGCGTTGATCTGTTTGTATTTTCCACTTAATTTCTTTGTACTGTTGTACAGTTCTTTCATATTCCCTTTATTTGCTGCTTCTTCTTCCTCTTTAGCTAGTTTATCTTTATATTTCCTCTTATCCCTTTTAATGCATCTTCTCACTTCTTTGTTCACCTCTGTGTAAGCTTCCTGTGTCTTGGCTTTATTACTTCTTGTTTTGCTTGTATTTATGTCTGCTTTCTTGTTTTTTTCTTTCTTTAATTTTCTCCAGGGTCTCTGCTGTCATCCATGCCTTATTCTGGCGTTCTCTTTTCCCCAGTGTTTCTTCGCATGTCTCTTTCCATATATCTTTTACCTGTCTCCAATGATCTTCTATATTTATTGTATTTTCTAGTTGTTGGAGGACTTGGTATTTGTTTGATATCGTGACTGCGAATTTATATTTTATTCCTTGTTCTTTAAGAAACCCTACATTGAAGTACTTTCTACCCTTATTCTCTGTAGTATACCTATTTAGTTTAATTTTACGTTTGGCTATCAGAAGATGATGATCAGAAGCTACATCTGCCCCTCTATGTACTTTTACATCCTGTAAGGATGACTTAAACTTATTATTAATACATATGTGATCAATTTGATTTTAAGTTCTATGATCTGGTGACACCCATGTAGCTTTGTGTATTCTTTTATGTTGGAATATTGTTCCTCCTAGGCTCACTTGATTAAGGGCGCAGAAATTCACAAATATCTCTCCATTCTCGTTTATATCTCCATGTCCATGTTTTCCCATAATCTCTTCGAAGCCTCTGTTGTCTGATCCTACTTTAGCATTTAGAACTCCCATCAAGATTATAATATCCTTGACTCGTCTTGCATCCATCTGACATTGTAGCTGTTTATAGAAATCAGCTTTAACTAAATCATCCTGATCGTTGGTTGGTGCATAGCATTGGATAATGTGCAATTTTATTTTGTTTTTGGTTGTTCTAAATGTTGCTCTCATTAGTCTCAGTCCTACTGCTTCCCATTCTATTAGTGTCTTCTGTGCATTCCTTGATAGCAGTATAGGTACCCCTTCACTATGTTGTGCTCCACGTCCCTGGTGTCCTGATGATAAAATCATCTTTTCCTGTATTTAGTTTTATTCTTTCATTTCCTAGCCATCTTGTTTCACACATTCCCAGAATATCTATCTTGTAGTTTGACATTTCTGCTGCTACCTGAGCAGCTTTTCCCTGTTCGTTTAGGGTACGTACATTCCAGGTGCCAATTCTGGAAGATTTCCTGGTAGACAAAGGGTGAGTCGGCAACCCGGACTCCTTACGGCTTTCTCCGGCTTGCGTCATACATCTCTTAGACAGAGAGCCCTTATCTTTCCTGGATGTCGGATTTACTTTTTCTCTCTTTGACTTGTCCATGTTTGTGAAGTTTTTTCGGCTTATTTTTTTACAGTATGGGATAGCCAGTCCCATGCCCAACCCTCCTTTCTCGCCTCTTACGAGTATGCCTGGTAGGGTACAGCGCCGCTATTCTACACTCCCCTTTCGGGCCCCGGCAGCGCACGAGGGCGAGAACAAGATATTCGATTTTAAATGGAGTCAGTCGTGTCAAGTAGAAGTAAGAACAAGATATTCGATGTTAAATGGAGTCAGTCTTGTCAAGTAGAAGTAAGCACAAGATATTCGATGTTAAATGGAGTCAGTCTTGTCAAGTAGAAGTAAGAACAAGATAGTCGATGTTAAATGGAGTCAGTCGTGTCAAGTAGAAGTAAGAACAAGATAGTCGATGTTAAATGGAGTCAGTCGTGTCAAGTAGAAGTAAGAACAAGATATTCGATGTTAAATGGAGTCAGTCTTGTCAAGTAGAAGTAAGAACAAGATATTCGATGTTAAATGGAGTCAGTTGTGTCAAGTAGAAGTAAGAACAAGATATTCGATGTTAAATGGAGTCAGTCTTGTCAAGTAGAAGTAAGAACAAGATATTCGATGTTAAATGGAGTCAGTCTTGTCTAGTGCAAGTAAGTCCTGGACAATCGAATAAAGTGGGAAGATAACTGGAGGCCCCGAAAATAAGGTTTTATAGAAGAGTGTAGAGAATATCAAGGAGGGAAAAGAGCAATGAGGATGTACTGAGGGGGCGAGTGATAAAATGAAAGTTCATTACCAACAATAGAAGGAAACAATAAACTTGTTGGTAGGAGGGGAGTCTAAATATGTGTACATGGTCACATGAAGGAAAAGATAAAGGAATATGAGATAGAATAAGCAAAGAGAAAAGATAAAGGGATATGAGATAGAATAAGCAAAGAGAAAAGATAAAGGAATATGAGATAGAATAAGCAAAGAGAAAAGATAAAGGGATATGAGATAGAATAAGCAAAGAGAAAAGATACCGGATGAGTTGAAGTGAAAGTAATTGGTAGGAAGTCAACAGCAGAAAGGAGAGACAAATGTAGAGTTGTGGAGAGACATGATTACCTATGCCCGATTCGAGATGTCACCTCAAGTGTCCTCATCAACACATGCATTGCCCACAAATTATCTGATGTTGTACATAGCTCACACAGTCACGTCTGGGACCATATCAGCTTTTTCCAGCACTCTCAACAAATATGAAGAGAGTAGCACAGACAAGAACATTTGAAATGTTAATTTCGAGATGCGTCGCGCGCCACAAAACGAGTCATGTTTTATGATTCTTTGATGATAAGAATACAAATTGACATTTTCCTTTCTCTTCAAATGTAAGTTGTTCACTAATTAGACTGTATCTGTTCTTTTATAAGTTAAAATTATTTTTAAAATGTATGTTTGGTAACAACTTTGTTCTCTATAAATGACACTTGATTAAAGAAAAGCTCTCGGACATAAGGAAGGATAATTTTAAAAGTATTAACTTTCAGTGAAACAAAATATAAAAAGTAAGAGAATATTTGAAACGATTTTTCAATATGTAGAAAAATGTGTATGTTTTCTTTTTATTTATTTGTAAATTTTGATCCTGCGATTTCCTCTGTGGAGCGATAATTTATTACTTCTTTTTAAAATTACCTAATTCGTGCCCTTTTTAAAACTTTGAATACCTTATTTATTTCTTGATTTACTTTTAACTAGATGGTTTGGCGTTTTCGTTTGATTCTGCTTTTACTTTATTTTTCTTGATAATTTAGAAAGCACTTTGCTGTTCCACGGCTTAAATAACATATATTTGTTATAAATATAATATAAATACAACAATAATTGTACAATAAAGCTATGCTATATAGATACATGACAAACGCAGATATATATATAAACCAGTAACATAGGTTGAGAAACCATGACCAGCTAAAAAAAAAAAAGAATAATAAGGAAATATTCTAAAAGAGGTAAATGAAAATAGAAAGATGGCATCCAACTTCAGGAGTAAACTGTCATCAGTTTTTTGGCCATGTTATGGGAATAACTGAAATATTTGGTCAATGTTTTGGAAACAACTAGAATATTTGGTCATGTTATAAGAGGGGGCCATAGATTTTGGAAGCAGTAATCTCTGCAGTATGTGACATTTTGGCAAGCAAGGTTTCTGTTTTTAAGATTGTGGTTCTGCCCTATGTGCCGTCTCCGGCTCGAAAGGACAATAGATAGATAGATAGATAGATAGATAGATAGATAGATAGATAGATAGATAGATAGATAGATAGATAGATAGATAGATAGATAGATAGATAGATAGATAGATAGATAGGATGGATGGATGGATGGATGGATGGATGGATGGATGGATGGATGGATGGATGGATGGATGGATGGATGGATGGATGGATGGATGGATGGATGGATGGATGGATGGATGGATGGATGGATGGATGGATGGATGGATGGATGGATGGATGGATGGATGGATGGATGGATGGATAGATAGATAGATAGATAGATAGATAGATAGATAGATAGATAGATAGATAGATAGATAGATAGATAGATAGATAGATAGATAGATAGATAGATAGATAGATAGATAGATAGATAGATAGATAGATAGATAGATAGATAGATAGATAGATAGATAGATAGATAGATAGATAGATAGATAGATAGATAGATAGATAGATAGATAGATAGATAGATAGATAGATAGATAGATAGATAGATAGATAGATAGATAGATAGATAGACAAATAATAATAAAGGAACATTATTGTGGATGGAAACTTCCGAGTCGATAGATCAACGAATCATTTCTGGAGGTGAGATATGTTGACAACACTCGGACAGAAATCACAAATAATCAACAACAGAAAAAAAAAAACAGAGAACAATAGACAACTCGAAGCAGGATCGTACCCATACTCCTCTACAAAACGATACCTGTCTACGCATAATTTTCAATTTCTCTGGCGTCAATAATTCTTTACTGTCTACGCATAATTTCAATTTCTCTAATTTCTCTACGCGTCAATAATTCTTTACTGTCTACGCATAATTTTCAATTTCTCTGGCGTCAATAATTCTTTACTGCGTCATAATTTTCAATAATTTTCAATCTCTCGTCAATAATTCTTTACCTACGTCAATACGTCATAATTCTTTACCGTCTACGTATAATTTTCAATCTCTGACGTCAATAATTCTTTACCGTCTACGTATAATTTTTACTGTCTACGCATAATTTTCAATTTCTCTGGCGTCAATAATTCTTTACTGTCTACGTATAATTTTCAATTTCAATTTCTCTGGCGTCAATAATTCTTTATTGTCTACGTATAATTTTCAATTTCTCTAGCGTCAATAATTCTTTACTGTCCAAATATCTTTACTGTCCAAATATCTCTCGTTTAATCACGCCTTTGCCAAAGCTATTCAACTTATGTTGTTGTTCTGACCCTCTTTTTGGTATTTAAAAAAATATCGCAATTGTCATTCAGCCATCCAGATAATATTCGGTCACAAATGCCGAGAGCATGCTTTGTTTTTGTTCTCCGGGTTTGAAATATAATGAAAGAGCTTTTCACGTTTAACCTCAAACGTAAAATATTTATATGATTCCAATGTAATGTTCTTGGAAGTAATGCTTCTATGTTTCATCGCCATTTCAATGAAACCACAAAGTATGCATTATGAAACACTAACAGATCGAATACGAGGCAGTGACGTTAATTTTCAGTGCGTCTACAAGTTTACGTTATATTGTGTGCAATTTCGTTCACGGTTTTTTTAAATGAAATCTGAGATGCATTATTTTGAACAGCCGGCTACATGTTACCGCCATATGACTCATAAATAGTAACTAAGCGAGGATTAAAATATATTTCTATATCCCGAAGAAACAACAATCTTTCCTAATTACTTGACAGAAGGGAAAACAATTCTAACATAAGGTTTCTTGCTTGCGTTCGCCCGATGACTAAAGGAGTACACCTCTTCATCATCCGCCCTTAAAAAGACGTTAAGTGAGCGTGTCTGCGTTGTGTTGTGCTTTGCAGTATAACTGTGATATTCGTGCCTTCCGGCCCAACACATCCGACTTCAGCATGACATTTTTGAGTATCGGGCTGTCTTTCCTCTTCGATCCCCACTCACTTGGCCAGACTAGACAGGTTAGTCTGTTATTGGAGGCACCACGGAGAGGTAGAGCAGGGTCTGGATGGTTCTGGTTCACCGATCCTAGCGCAAGCCATCAGCTGAAAAACTTAAGCTCTGCTGCTGTGAGGCGCGCCTTCGCCTCCTAACATAAGGTTGAAAATGATATAAATAGCATCATCAAGTACCGGGCCTGCTGGCGTAGGTGATCATGTCTCTCCACAGCTTTCGATCTCGGCAGCTATTTATCATTTCTGTTGTTGACCTTCTGCCAAGCCATTCTCTTAAGCTGTCTGTTATTTTTTCTCTTTGCTTCCCTCTTTCTCTTCGTCCCTCTATTTTTCCAGTTGTTACAATATATTCCAGTTGCTCTCTTCTCATTACATGGCCAAAAAATGATGATTGTTTCTTCCTAATATTGGAAATTAGCTCTCTTTTTTCTTTGACCTCTCTCAGAACATCTTCATTACTCTTCTTAGTTGTCCATGGTACTCTCAACATTCTTCTTTAAAACCACATTTGATATAAATATAAAAATGTATTTTCAGCCTTTTTTGCTTCACCAGTGCTGAGATATCATTTTTTTTTTTAATAACGGTAAATATTTGTGAACACACTTGAATTTTAAAATGGCGACTTTAGAAGTAGCTCACTTTCACGGCATAAGACATAACATAATGACAGAAAACCGGCTACTTTGAATGGCAATCGATGTACTAAGAAGAAGAGAGAATTCCGTCAATCACCGTAGAAGGAATATGATGTTTACGCCCACTTCAAATGTATCTACAATGTACACCTTACAGGAGCATTCTGCATACACTTACAGAAATGCTGGAACGGGCGATAGAGCGGTATGGGGATATCTCGACTACAAGGAAACTGATTCAATAGAATAGAATAGAATAGAATAGAATAGAATAGAATAGAATAGAATAGAATAGAATAGAATAGAATAGAATAGTTCATGTTGTATATATATCCGCTTTTCCCACTAAGCACTCCGGATCGATTAGACCCGTTTTCCACATTCGACTCACCAGTCTCTCAATATATGCATCACTGTCCCACCCATTTTTCTCCGCTTCTCCTAGGGGATAAAGATAAACTTGGAGATGTCCTCTTTATCCAGAGTAAGGTCATACACAGTGTTGGAGGTACCTGCGAGCGTATCGGCTATTTCCTTGCTTATACACCAGAGTCACCCTGGACAGTACACCCTCAGATTAACGCGTTCACTTTTTAGTCACGCTAGAGCTGCATCCCTCCTGCCGCAGAGATAATTACGTGATACCCTAATCCTGGAGTCTGAGAATATGAGAACTTGAGTGGTTGAGAATAAATGTTGGTTGCCCGCGCTGAAGTCCCATACTGTACAAGTTAGGTTTTAATTTCAGGTGCGGTAGAAAAATAACACTTGAGCCTAATCAGAAATCAGATCCACAAAAAGTGATTGGATGGTCTAAAGGTAAGAATCGGCTTACGGACAAGAATCATCTGGTTTCTAATCTCGCCTCTAGGGGTGGGAATTTTTCTCTTCGAATGCGTGTTTTATTTTTTCGTGGATTTACTCTGTTCCCTGGTCTGTGGGCAGTGAAAGCCCATGTCTAGCCTTCGAGAATAACAGGAGATCCCATGTGCACTCTGCGCCCATGAAAGCCCGTGTCTAGCCTTCGAGAATAACAGGAGATCCCATGTGCACTCTGCGCCCATGAAAGCCCGTGTCTAGCCTTCGAGAATAGCAGGAGATCCCATGTGCACTCTGCGCCCATGAAAGCACCCTAGGTATTCACAAATGGAAAAGAGTAGGTTAAAATGGCCACTGCCCGAGAAAAATTATTAAGCAAATCTATCCATGCCAAAGGCGGATATGCCGGGAAAAAGTCGCAAATATCGCAGTTTTATCATAAATTAGCGACACAATGCACCCACGTCACTTAACAGGTGAACTATAATAATAAGAAAACCCACACAACACTAATGGGACAAAATTTATTTACACACATTTGGCAGCTAAATAATAATAATAATAATAATAATAATAATAATACCTGTTAGTGCACACAGTCACTCTTTAGATGATTGGCAGATCCAGAACTGTCACCGCTATCTACTGAAACGACATGGAACTATCGGTCGATTAATTCGAGTATTGCTTCTGTTTTAAACCACCTTTATTTATTTTTTTAACTTACAATAAATATTCTACGTAATAAATAATGAATTCCCACACAATCGTATTTTTAAAAAAACAAGAATCGTTTTATCTGTCAACAGTAAATTTAGACACTAATTCATGCTCTAAATTAACTTCGTTAATTTGGAACATGAAATGGTGTTTTTGTTTCTTTTATGTTTTTCAATTCCTTTTAAATTAGTATTAAACTGTGCAGTTAGAAAATTGTTAAATATATGGTCCAAAAGGAACAAAACTGGTCTTGTAATGAAGTAGATTGGTATTCAAAACTTGGAAATGCTACAATACAATACAAAAGTATTTAAGCATGGCACTTTACTTGTTGCCTACAATCTCAGCTCAGTCAAAATTAATACACACACACACACGGGCACGCACATGCACGCACACACGGACACGCACACAAGCACACTCACGCACACATGCACACACGCACACTCACACACATGCACATACACACTCACACTGTTGCCAATAGCTAATTTCAACAATTAATAATTTTGGAAAATAATTTATAATTTATCTTTTCACTGTAAAACTCTGAAAATATAAAATTATATTAAGTTCATCACCTTGTACCTATAAACTTTTTAAAAAGCTAATTTTTGGATTTCGATGTTATGTTATAAATCATTATAGATCATTACTTCATTCGTCATTAATAACAAAGTTATATTTCCTTTTTGTCTAGTCTATATTTATATTCTACAATCTCTTGTACATACAATATCTGTGATTAATGTGGACTAACCACGATAATTGTACTTGGACAATTTATATTAGCATTAGGCTGACCATTATACCGTTTTGAATGGAGCATTGCCGCTTCTTGTACATTTTCGGACTTCCGGTCAATATGGCGGATAGGCGATAGCTAACCGTTGAGTCACTGTCTGAAAAAATGTTCCTTGTTGCAGTTTCCTCATATTCAAAATGCGGCTTGCTGCCGGAGATACTGAGTCTGTGCACGCCGTGAGTTATGTGTTTCATCCAGATGGTGTTTCTATATTCAGATTGCTTACGATGATTGATGATATCGTATGACGAAGGACAGTTCAGCTGCGTTCACTTTCACTGCCGCTTGGTCTTATGTATTTTGACGTGTGCTGTATCTGTTACAATGAGGATTGCAACTGCCTTTTTTGTTTGGATATTAGATGAGATGTTACTTTGGATGATTCCACTGGCACGGGCGGTTGAGCAATTATGGATTTCCATTCGTTTGCAGTGATACCGGGGCTTTCGAATAACCATAACCATAACTTACATATTACCCAAACGCATCATCTTTCTAATAAAACTGCCAATTTTGCCCCACTGTGATAACACGTCGCTTTCTTTCCATTGTTGATTTAGGTCTCATATCAAAAGCTTTATGCCTATTCTGGCATGTCAAAGAGACGAAACAGTAGTTTTACCGAAGATGTATGGAAAGGAAATAAAAAGGAATGAGTTGTGGTGTTGTTACAACTTTACGTAGGTGAGGGACAGCACAAAATCAAAACGACGTTACGGCTCTCTAAGGCTTCAGCTGTAGCAGTGGTTAAAACACATAATTGACAGTTTTAACGAACATTTCCAGGAACATTCCTTTTCTTTTTTTTCATTCAGTCAGCAAACTGGGTAGTGATGGAATACAAATGGTAAACCAACATTGTAATGTTAATATTCTATCGATGGGATACAAATTGAACCAACATTGTAATGTTAATATTCTATCGATGGGATACAAATGGTAAACCAACATTGTAATGTTAATATTCTATCGATGGGATACAAATGGTAAACCACCATTGTAATGTTAATATTCTATCGATCATGTAGACAGGAGCGACGTCAATCAACATCCACGTAGCCAGAACCATATTTTTGATAAGTCCGTTCTCAATTAAAAACACCCGCTCGTTGATACTGAGTCCTGATCGTGTTAGTGAAAGCAATACAGTTACAGCAGTTGTTACATAACTATACAAATCGGTCAACATTTTTCTTTAATTAATACAACAAAGGACAATATGATTTATTTTTGAAACCTTTGCATTAAGCAGTTCTTTATTTCTTACGCATTTTTCCTAAAACAAAATCATAGCAAGAAAGAATAGATACGAACACGTGATGTTTTCAAATCGTGGTGAGCTATCTCGCTGAAAGTTCGCTAGAGAAAGTAAATTGTTGTGTTCAAAATGGTATCCCTATACATCTACCAGACTTAACCACGGGGAGTCTTCTTGACGCCGGCCTTATCAGCTTTGTCTCGGCCTGGTTATTTTGGCGTGTTTATAACTTTGCAGCTGGTCTGTGATGTCCACATCTGGCGTCTAACGAAAAGGAACAATTTGTAACAAAATGGTGGTTGACTGTCGGAAGCAAGAGAAGAGTCTGTGCGGGGAAACGAACGATTTAAACATTGAGAAGGGTGAAAGAAAGTGATGGTGTGTGCAAAAAAAAAAAATTATAGAAGACATGAGTGAAGGTGTCAACTGAGAGTGTCACCTGTAACAGTGGTCACATTCACACATCTCAAAAAGATACACGAAAATATTAATCAATTTGTTTATATATAACTCATTATTATCAGTCCCGAAACCTTGTTGATCGCACCTCAGATGTTATGAGATTGATCACCGCTCAGATGTTATAAAATTTATAGTCACTCAGATGTAATAAAGTTGATCGTCTATCAGCTGAAATAATGTTGATCATCACTCAGGTGTTATAAAATTGATCGTCTCTCAGCTGTAATAAGTTGATAACGTAATTTTACACTCAAACCAGTCAATGATAAACGGTGAGAGAGTCAGGTTTGCAACATTCAAACGTTGAAAGTATCATTTGTTCGAATGTTGCAAACACTTAAGTTGATAGTCTTTGTGGATTAGTTGAAAATACCATGAAAATAAAAGCAAATAATTTTCATAAAGTTGTAAAGAAGATCAAATGTACAGCGTATTTGACTTTCTGAGATAAACTTTACAAGTACACAGATTCAGAATCAAAGTCTTCATGTAAATGGTGTTATAAACTATATAACTTATTCAAAACATTTCTTCATGAAATTATAAAATGATGATGCATTTTTTAAAAATGTTAACAGGCGCAGAAAATATGAATTCTCTGGTGTTAAGGGTAATTTTGAACAGGAAACAGTTCGACTTAGTAAATAAAAAGTATCATTATCATCATTATGTGCCATACTGGTTGGCGTAGGCAATCATGTCCTTCTACAATATTCTATCTATAGTGCATGGTATCATTTATGTTGTTGACTATTTTCCATGCCATGACACTAAGCTATCCAGTATTTTCTCTCTTTGTCGTCCGCGATTTCTCTTTCCTTTTATTTTGCCAGTTGTAACCTAGTATTCCAAATTTCCTATTCTCATGATGTGCCCGAAAAATATTGAGTCTTTCTTTCTCATGTTTTTTAGGAGCTCCCTTTCTGTATTGGCCTCTTTGAGAATTTCCTCACTGGTCTTGTTAGCTGTCCAGGGAACTTTCAACATTCTTCTGCGAAATCCCATCTCTGTGGCCTCTAATCGCCTTTTCATTTATTTGTCTACCGTCCACGATTCGCTTCCATAGGTCATATCATATAAAAAAGTATATCTTTGTTTTTAAATTCTTGGTAATGCAGTTGCATCTATTGAGGAAAAATCCAAACACATGTCTACGATATTAAATATATATGAATTACAACTAATTGCTTCATCAGAACTGCGTTAAAACGGTTGCCATCAGAGAATTATTGAAAAAAATATAATTCTAGATATATTGTCCGAACAGATTTATTCATTGAAATACAAATAATGGTAAAACGAATTGCAAAATAAATACTTTTACATTAAATAGGAGGTCTAACATATGCAAAAATATTTATTTATATGGCTCTTAGAATTTGTTTTTTTTTTAATAAATTAAAACTCATAGAAACATGCTCTGGTTTTACAAAGACACAGGAACGACAAACTGGCTCAGCAATAGCATCAATGTAGCACGATTTTGTCTCTACTACAATAGACATTAATTCAAAATTTCACCATTTTGAAATAAAATAAAAATAGAAACATTTTCATAATTGTTGTATCCAGGATGCAATGATGTATTGTGTTCCTTACAAATGTTAGGGTTAACCATGAATGTAAACAAATATATTCTTGTTCATTATTTAACGAATATTCTAAATGATATTTTTTTTAATAAATAAATATCAACCTGTGTAGTGTATGTGTTTGCTTCTGTGGTGTGTGTGTGTGTGTGTGATAATATACACATATATAATATATATAGACAATGTATAACGTCGCCGTGTGGCGTCACATACTCTTGATAAGATTTTTTTTTTAATTAACAGCATAATATTGCTTTGAACTGGACTACAAAGAACAAGGGGTAGGGTTCGATCCCAACCGACAGGTTACGGGTTCACCCAGCCTTTAATGGGTACCGGATTTTTTTTCTGGGAAAGTGAAGCGCACGGGCGTAATACCGACCACATTACCCCAAAAATCATGTGCCGAAGTTCTGTAAAATTTATGGTCACTAACACCATATTCCCTATACGCCACTTAGAGTGACAGGGATACTTTACTCTTTTTTTTATAATATTGCTTATTTTCGTTTACAAAATCTTAATTCTGATGAGTGTTTAGTGTTACTTTTTATTATAATGTAAAGAATAGTCTGTATCGTAATATCTGGAAGTGAAATAAGAAACAGCACTGTTATATGCCACAACATTTTATCATTCAAGAATCAGTGTTCTTTTCGCTGTAAATACCATCATAAATACCATCATAAATACCATCATAAATACCATCATAAATACCATCTTAAATATCATCTTAAATACCATCTTAAATACCATCTTAAATATCATCATAAATACCATCATAAATACCATCATAAATACCATCATAAATACCATCATAAATACCATCTTAAATACCATCTTAAATATCATCATAAATACCATCATAAATACTATCATAAATACCATCATAAATACCATCATAAATACCATCATAAATCCATCATAAATACCATCATAAATACCATCATAAATACCATCATAAATACCATCACAAATCCATCATAAATACCATCATAAATACCATCATAAATACCATCATAAATACCATCATAAGGACAGTGAGACAGAAATCATTTACTTTGTTTCTTCAGTTTTTCACGTGGGAACTACTAACATGAATGAAACCGCCATTGTTCAGTGCCAAACCGAAACTTGAATTATCAGTTTTATCTATAGAATGTAACATTGAGTATTTGGTTTCACAGATCCCAAGGTACGAAACATAATGTTTTACAGTAAGCGATCAAACCTTTTGCCCGGTCATTTTAACATCTCGTGCTAAATAATTAACTTGTTTTGAAGTCGACCCACTCTTCGTTTATCTTTCTAGTCCCATGACTAACCAGAGCTCAATAAAGCTTACCATTGGTTTGAATATTTTACGTTTGAGATTCACTCAAGAGTGATTAGAATTGGTCGACACTCAAAACATATAAAATAGGTCGTCATTTAAAATGTACAAACAAAATAAACACTCAAATGCTCACATAATTGACCATTACTAACATGTTCTAAACTTTTGGTGCTACAATGTAATTTTGTTTCATGTTAAGTGTCACATAATGGTTCTACCGTTCATTGTTATCACTTATTATAAAGTTGATCGCCTTCTGTTCTATATTAAGCTGACTGTCGCTCATATGTTATAAAGCTGACTGTCGCTCATATGTTATAAAGCTGACTGTCGCTCATATGTTATAAAGCTGACTGTCGCTCATATGTTATAAAGTTGACTGTCACTCAGACATAATATGGTTGATGTTCCTCACATGTTAATAGTGTTGGCAGTAACAAAAATGGTGTACTGCTGACTCTTTGCATTATAATGTTGACTATTGCTTAGTTAATGAAAAGACGATTGGAGGCCACAGAGATGGGATTTCTCAGAAGAATGTTGAAAGTTCCCTGGACAGATAAAAAGACCAATGAGGAAGTTCTCAAAGAGGCCAACACAAAAAGGGAGATCTTAAAAAACATCAGAAAGAAGCAATCAACATTTTTCGGGCACATCATGAGAAAAGGAAAGTTGGAATACTTGGTTACAACTGGCAAAATAAAAGGAAAAAGAGATCGCGGATGACAAAGAGAGAAAATACTGGATAGCTTAGTGTCATGGCATGGAAAACAGTCAACAACAGAACTGATACGATGCACTGTGGATAGAAGATTGTGGAGGGACATGATCACCTACGCCAACCTGTAAGGCACATGATGATGATGATGATGATTGCTTAGTTGTTACTAAGTTGCCCGTCACATAGATGTTATAATGTTGATCATTACTTAGTAATTATAAAGTTGATCGTTACTTAGGTGTTATACAGTTGGTCGTGACTTAGATGTTATAAAGTTGGTCGTGACTTAGATGTTATAAAGTTGATCGTTACTTAGGTGTTATAAAGTTGATCGTTACTTAGATGTTATAAAGTTGATCGTTACTTATATGTTATAAAGTTGATCGTTACTTAGATGTTATAAAGTTGATCGTTGCTTAGAATTTATAAAGTTGATCGTTACTTATATGTTATAAAGTTGATCGTTACTTAGATGTTATAAAGTTGATCGTTACTTAGGTGTTATAAAGTTGATCGTTACTTAGGTGTTATACAAGTTGATCGTTCCTTAGGTGTTATACATTTGGTCGTGACTTAGATATTATAAGGTTGATCGTTACTTAGGTGTTATAAATTTGGTCGTTACTTAGATGTTATAAAGTTGATCGTTACTTAGGTGTTATAAAGTTGATCGTTACTTAGATGTTATAAAGTTGATCGTTACTTAGGTGTTATAAAGTTGATAGTTACTTACATGTTATAAAGTTGATCGTTACTTAGATGTTATAAAGTTGATCGTTACTTAGAATTTATAAAGTTGATCGTTACTTAGGTATGTTATAAAGTTGATCGTTACTTAGATGTTATAAAGTTGATCGTTACTTAGGTGTTATAAAGTTGATCGTTACTTAGGTGTTATACAGTTGGTCGTGACTTAGATGTTATAAAGTTGATCGTTACTTAGGTGTTATAAAGTTGATCGTTACTTAGATGTTATAAAGTTGATCGTTACTTAGATATCATAAAGTTGATCGCTACTTAGGTGTTATAAAGTTGATCGTTACTTAGATGTTATAAAGTTGATCGTTACTTTGGTTTCATACAGTTAGTCGTGATTTAGATGCTATAAGGTTGATCTTTACTTAGGTGTCATAAAGTTGGTCGTAACTTAGATTTTATAAAGTCGATCGTCAGTGTTAGATGTCGTACAGTTGATCGTCAGTTAGATGTCCTACAGTCGATCGTCAGTTAGATGTCCTACAGTTGATCGTCAGTTAGATGTCCTACAGTCGATCGTCAGTTAGATGTCCTACAGTTGATCGTCAGTTAGATGTCCTACAGTTAATCGTCAGTTAGATGTCCTACAGTTGATCGTCAGTTAGATGTCCTACAGTTGATCGTCAGTTAGATGTCCTACAGTTGATC
>JAVIAB010000051.1:23219586-23264586 GCA_032433765.1 Megaustenia siamemsis | reverse complement strand
ACAGCGTTACTGTTATTCAGATTCCAATAGGAATGGCAAAGTGTAATTTTAATGTCATGAAAAATATACTAACAGCAAAACAAATAACACCAGGGCTAGAACTTAGAATAAACAAAATGTTATATCTTCTCAGCATTCCTGTATGGTACAGAAACATGGACATTAGACAAGAAAACAGAACAGAAAATTGAAGCCTTTGAAATGTGGGTTTATAGAAAAATAGAAAGAATTGGATAGAGAGAAAAGAAAACAAACAAAGTCTTAAAATTACTAAAAATTAAAAGAGAACTACTAAACACAATTCAAACAAGTGAAATTAGATTTATGGGACATGTTAAGAGACACAGCTGTACACTGAAAGTAATCTTGGAAGTGAAACTACAAGGTAAAAGAGACGACCAGACCAAGACTAGCATGGACGAGCAACATCAAAAGACGAATAAGTCAGTATATGATAACCCGCACAATCAAAGCAAAAGACAGAGCGGATTGGCGCTCCATGGAAACCAACCTTCGAAGCGGAGTCGGTACTCAATGATGATGATGATGGTATCCAGAAATAGATTTACATTTTAATGTTTTCAAAGGGATATAAATATTATTAAATATCTACATAGTAATAATTATAATATATAGAGTCAAACTTTGAATTGAATTAATTCAGTACTTACCTCATTGTTATCATCTTGTAACAATTATTTCAGCATCACTGGAGAACAAGGGAGACATTTTTCCAGCCATGTCTGGAAACACGTGCCATACTATTTCTGCCATCGATGAAAACAGCTCGAGAACTAACTTTCCACAAAATTCCACCGATATCACGACAGAATCAGCAACTAATGACGATTTGTGTGCATACACAATGCCGATGACGCAAACACTTGTCAGTGACTGCACTGCTGCTGACCCATCAACCTCTCAAAGTTGCATCACAAAAACAAAACTCACAGCCAGGACAGAACTTTCTTCACGGGACGAGGAAGCTTTGAAATCGCCGCGTCCTTGGAGACACAAAGGTCACAGGAAGCTATACAGAATGATGTACATTTGTCTGGCATATACTGCTGTGATTTTACTTATCAACGGGGCCCGTGCCTTCGCTGGAAAATCAAGCAGCTTTGGAAGGATGTGGTCAGAGCATGACCAAGATGACGATGTCCCAGAGAGAATTAAGCGCGATGTGTTCACTACACAAAATCCAGCAGTTACAGAAGGTCGGTTGATTATTGCTACTAACCTATGAGAGTGTGTATTCCCTATATTGTTGCTATTACATTATTCTTATGTCCTCTCATTCCTGTAATTTCTAATATTTCCTTCCTATGAGGTATTTATTTACACAAATTGTTTCACCTTACTTTTCCTGTCGTTTCCTTAAAATATTATTGTCTTCTTTTCTCCTCATTAACAAGTACAATGGAGTGACTCATTCAATAAGCTATTATTCTGACCTACACTGTTGTTAATGTGACCAGCACTAAATAAGAAGCAAAATCGTAGTAATTTTTAATGAAACATCACGCATTTCAAAAATATTACCATCACAAGAAATTATAGAAATAACACTAACTCATCAATAATTTAACTTTAACAAATAATTAATTAATTAAAATACTTTTTTTAATAAGATATACAACGTTTTGCTAAACAAAAGTCTAGAGATTGAAACTTGAATATTTTCTACAGTAACCACTGAATGCATACCTAGATCAGTCGGCGATTTTCCTGGAAACTTCATGAGCACCGAGGATACAAGAAATGGTGGATGTTTCATTCACATTTTGATAGCTATCTACATGTTCGCAGCCCTAGCAATTATCTGTGATGATTATTTTGTTCCGTCGTTGGAGCACATCTGTGAAGGTTAGTGTACGTTATTTGTTGTAGATTTATTACAAATGTTGAACTTGTCGGCGTGCAGACTCTACGACTAAAATATTTTTGGTTCACTTTTAACAGAAGCTTTTCAATTGCTTTTATTTAGTAATTGCTTGCATGGTTGGCAAAATTTACTTGTCTATTAATTTTTTCTTTCAAAATTGAGTAGATTGATCCCACAGCCCGTGACATCTGCACAATGTTGGATATCTTTCACATTCGAAATATGTTGTCAATGAGAAGTGGTGGAAGATATTGGCACTGGAAGTCCGTTATTTTTTTGTATTAAAAATGAAATGATTCCATCAGATGCTAATAATTGTATAGTTTAAGATAGGCCTACTATTTTTATATAACTAATGTGAAGCCTGTTGGAAGATTAACGTCATCTCTTGCTTTAGTTGCTTTATTGAAACGTGTGGTCTGGTCTTTTTTTTTTTATTCATTTTAACAGTGTCAATCAAGTTTCTGCAGTGACTCATTTGTTCAGGCTTGTTATCCGGCAGGTAGATACTGCTAGAATTTGTTTGTATGAATTAAGGATAGTGCTGGTAAAAATCTCAGGTAGTTTTGTTCCTATTTTAAATCCTTGTCCACTTTCAAGTGAGTGAGATTCCAACATACCCGGCGATCCATAACAGATTTACCTCGCTTCATTAGAAGTGAATAACCGGTTGTTTATTTCAGCTGCGGATATTCAATGGAGGCAACGGAGACCACAACTCCTCTAATATTTTATGATAAAACATAACCCAATGACATTTTAGCTCAATGAGTTGAGTGTTAATGTACAACGAGTCACAGCATGCCCTTGTATAGCCGTGATATGGCTCAAGTAATTCGAGCCGTTACTAAAAAGTAGGCTTCAATGTCTATATAGGTCAAACCTAGTACAACCGTACAATCGACTTTGCAATGTATATGAGAATTAGATAGGTTATTTCGGCAATCATCTCTCTGGTTGCCATGATAGCATAGGTTCAACTAACGCAGTTACTTCTTTATATTAATTTGGGAGGCGAAGGCGAAGGCGCGTCTCCCAGCACCTGAGCTGGAAGTTGTCAACGACGCACAGCTGATTGCTTGCGCCAGGATCGGTGAACCATAACCATCCAAACCCTGCTCCACCTCTCCGCGGTGCCTCTAGTAACAGACTAACCTGTCTAGTCTGGCCAAGCTGTCGTGCTGAAGTCGGATGTGTTGGGCCGAAAGGCGCAAATATATCAGTTATACTGCAAACCACAACACAACGCAGACACGTCTACTTAACGTCCTTTTAAGGACGGTTGACGAAGAGGAATTCTACAGTCTAGGAATACTCTAGAATACTTTAGTCATCGGGCGAACGTAAGAAAGTAAGTCATATTGATTTGTGGAAAGTATGGGCAGGGCGGAGGCTAAAAATACCAACCACTCCTTAAATCACTGCGACGAGTCATTATATATTAAAAACTTAACATAATTGTAAGTCATGTAAATTAACAGCAAACCCATGCTTTTTTTCATAACTTACTAGTACAACTAACTATGACATTAATATATAATTGTAATTATAATAATTAAGGGCAATAACTGAAGGAGCTATTTTGCTTAGCGGAAATTTGCTGATATATCTTTTTGTCGCAAATTATCAGTTTAAAGGTCAGGCCAAAGGCAGGTGTGATATCCAGGCCTCCTCAATTGTCGAACTCATCTTCCGTCGCTGTGTTTAATCGAATACTAATGACCGAGTAGGAAAAACTCGTTAGTCACCTAAACTTGATTTCGTGGGAGAGACAGGCTGTTCAAGTGCCGTTATACTTGCTCAGATATTGCTGATCTTGTAAATATGCTAAAATGTCGCTAGCCTTATCTGTTTGCTGAAATATCACTAGGTATGTCAGATTGTTCAATTGTCGCTAAACTTGTCAACTTGCTCAGTTGTCGCTAAACGTGACTACTTGTTCAAATGTCGCTGTCCTGGTAAGTTTGACCAGCAGTCACGTTGAGGTAGCTCGATTGTTGCTGGAATTCTGAACTGAATGGATCGGGCGGACATCATCAATGCACTCCGAGATGTGGGAAGAGCACAGGACTTCGACAAACACAGATCCACGTCACTTCTTCGGATGATGGAAATGGGAGTTAAGATGGGCACAGCCAGAAATGAGAAACTTAGTGGCCGTGTAAGAAGACTTATCAACCAACATAGAACTGGAGTCGTCAGTCGCTGGACACTGAGGGAATTGCTGAGGAGGGGATCTGAGCACCTATGGACATGTTCGGAGTGCAATGATGATGACCCGCAAATAACTCAATAACTCAATTCTGAACTTCATTCACTGTCTCTAAATTGAACCTTAACAGTTGTTGCTACAAAAATCAGTACTTTCAACTGTTGCTGTAACTGAGGTTCCAATTCATCTGTGGGTGCTTTAATCAATTATTCAAATATCACAATACTCAGTAAAATATATTTTTAGTGCATCCATTAGTTGATTCAACTTACCAGCTGATTAACCCAACACTTTATAAGACTCATCAGCCTGTCCACCTCAACAACCCGTTAACTCATCAATTTGTTCAAATCAACAACTTGTTCAACATATCAACATGTGCAACTCATCAACTTGTCCAACTCATCAACTTATTCAACTCAACAATATGTTCACCTTTACATTTATTATTTAATTTCTCAGACTTGGGACTTCAAGCTGATGTCGCTGGAGCCACATTTATGGCAGCTGGAAGTTCAGCCCCCGAGTTTGTAACTTCAGTCATTGGTAAGTGTTGCACTTCCTAGTCGTAACTTCAGTCATTGGTAAGTGTTGCACTTCCTAGTCGTAACTTCAGTCATTGGTAAGTGTTGCACTTCCTAGTCGTAACCTCAGTCATTGGTAAGTGTTGCACTTCCTAATCGTAACCTCAGTCATTGGTAAGTGTTGCACTTCCTAGTCGTAACTTCAGTCATTGGTAAGTGTTGCACTTCCTAGTCGTAACCTCAGTCATTGGTAAGTGTTGCACTTCCACCATCCAAACGTTAGTTGTCAACATTATGCCTCTAACAAATTGACGCTAAATAATTCAAAGGTGGCCATTCACTTCATGTATTGATACAATTCTGCACAATGTATTTCATTTAAAAGTGGAAATAATTCTCCAGACCACGTGTTTTGTCGAACCATTGTATAAAACTATATTTTTAAGTATGTTTCCGAGAGGCACAAATATCATCAAATCAAGCGACCCAGCTGGTGCCATTTTCGCCTTTTCGAGTTAGACAAAACAGCGAAATGTCGCTAGTAGAATTGTCACCAACATTATTGGACAACTAATTAAATCAGAAATTCAAAAACACATATAAGTAAAATCTATTTAGCATTCACTTTATCCACAGGTGTTTTTATTGCCCAAAGCGACGTCGGTGTGGGAACAATAGTTGGATCTGCTGTCTTCAATATCCTCTTTATCATCGGAGCATGCGGTTTATTTGCCGGCATGGTGAGTGTTGTATTCATATATCCTTCAAATATTTAAACTGTCAACTCATCTGGATTCAACAATTCTTAAGACCCAACCTGTTCGTCCATAAATGTATTCCCTTTCATCTTTCTTCCATTAGAGTTAAAACAGTCACAAGTCTATATAAATTCCCAATTTTTTAGCTCACAATTTTAAAAATTAATAATGGTATACTTTAAGTTATATTGCAATTTATGTTGCAATACAGTCTTAACATATGGATGTGAATCATGGACAATGGGACAACAGACAAGAAAATCACTGGAGTCTGTAGAAGTGTGTTTTTACAGTAGAATGTTAAGAATACCATGGACAGCTAAGAAGAGTAATGAAAATGTTCTGATAGAGGTCTAAGCAAAAAGAGAGCTAATTTCCAATATTAGGAAGAAACAATCATAATTCTTTGGCCATGTAATGAGAAGAGAACAGCTGGAATATATTGTAACAACTGGAAAAATTGAGAGACGAAGAGATAGAGGGAAGCAAAGAGAAAAAAAATACCAGACAGCTTAAGAGAATGGCTCGGCAGAAGGTCAACAACAGAAATTATAAATAACTGTCGAGATCGAAAGTTGTGGAGAGACATGATCATCTACGCCGTATACTTTAGAGTATACTTTAGGTTATTGATAATCTTTCCATCAATGTTTCGGCATGGAATCTCTGTGATGTTTTAAAAGATTTGCTCGTCTTTTGTTTTCTTTATATGCACCGCGAACAAGATTTGATAAGACGTTTATGTGTTGGTCTATTGTCACTTTGATGCTTGAGTAGATAAATACCCTAAATTATAAATACAAATGAGTATATATATATATATATATATATATATATATATATATATACGAAGTATTAACACTATATACTTTACTTTGTATAAAAATTAAGAAAAATGCATCAGGTATGAAATTGTCTCCCTTCCCATTCAGCTCTGTGAATATATTAAACATTGTCAGCAACTTTTGTTAGCTTTTTTATTTTGCTCAAAAATTCCCTTAGTTTGATAAGCATTGACTGCCTTATGTTTAATATAAATGTGTGTTATTTCTCTCTCTCTACAGGTGGTTGAGCTTACGTGGTACCCATTGGTACGAGATACATCCTTCTATCTTGTGTCGGTACTTGCTTTGTTCTTGACTATTAGGGATCAAAATGTGCAAGTGTACGTACAAATTATGTTTTTGTTCTTGCACGCAGAACTACGATAATGATTATTAATATACAATATATATTACGATAACTATCTTCTACGACACTTCTATCACTTGTTTGATCATTCACAATATATCATTACAATGTACAAACTCTACATGAAAAGGGTTCCTAAAAAACATCAAAAGGCGGTTAATATAAGTTTTAATGATGGTGACAATTTTAGTGTTTGTTTTTTTTAATGGGCAAAGTCAAGCAACTTTACATTTTCACATTTCTGAATAATAAAGCTCAATTAACTTGATAAGCTTGAACTTTATCGCCCGTCTCCGAAAGGACTAGTAATTTTACTTCACAAATCATAACATTAGGATCAGGCGAAAAAAATATTCCAGATCTCACAAATAGAATTCCAACCCTACCATTGAACCTTGGGCGAATACTTTAGTCTTAGTGTCACAACAATGACCGTGTCCCTCGTGAAACTGTTTTGATTTGTAAAAGAGATCAATGTAACCAAGAGACAATTCACATGTTTCGGCCAGTGATTTTCTTTAATGAAGACACGACAAAATGTAAACATATGAAGTAAAGTAAAAAATAAACATGATTGTAATCTAGCTCATCCTGTGTTTATTTCTCCGCTACTCAAGAGCAGAAGACATGACTTGTGAATACAAACATCTACGGAAGTGCTAGATGGTGACAACGGAGATATGAAAGATGATCCCGGGTGTTTGTTTGTTTGTTTGTTTGTTTGTTTGTTTGTTTGTTTGTTTGTTTGTTTGTTTGTTTGTTTGTTTGTTTGTTTGTTTGGGGAAAGGCGGGGTCAGCCTAATGGACAAAGCTGGTCAGTAACAGAAAAAAAGCAAAAGAAAAGAAAAATCTGTTTTAAAAAAAGGGGTAAATAGGGACCAGATATGTATATATTGATGATCAATAGAGAAAGTAAGAACTTAAGGGTTACCACTGGGACAGACACACTAATGATGTCCAATGTACATGAAACGATACAGTAATTTTAATGTCATGGGAAAAACTGTGGTTAAAAGAGCTTTATTAAGAGCGTTCCTTCTCCCCAAAATTCCGGGCATTTCAAGCAATGCTGGGGCTCACAAAGACAGTCCAACAAGTTGGTCTCGCCAATGGCTGTTCTCTGGTGGAAAATACTACCACCATTTGTTATTATAAATTAATAGTCTCCAGTAACCACGAGGTGTACAATCTTTTAAGCCAATAAAACGTTAATATTAGTTATATAAAGAGTAAAACCCGGTTATAAAAATATAAAGTGTCCATTAGAATTTTGTGGTTTTTTTAATGTCTACTACAGCAACATATAACATTTGATTGCAGCAGCATAACATTTAAAATGATAACAGAATATCTTATTTTATCATTTAGGTATGAAGCTGTAATCTTGGTTTTACTTTATATCGGATATATTGTAACCATGTACTTCAATCGGCCCTTGGAGAAAATGTCAAGAGATTTTGTGTCGCGAGTGGCAGCTAAATTAGGACATCAGCCTTTGGTCTACAGGCATCAGAAGGAAAAGGAGGAAGAGATATCAGAGGAAATGAGGCGTGCCAGATCTCAAAGGTTAGTTTTAAAAAAGATCCACATATTCACTAATGACTCTTTCATTGTTATCATCGGCACGTTCATTCTCTTCTGGCTCTTTTGTTTGTATCATTCTTTGTCCTCGGCCAACACACAGTCCAAGTCTAAGACCCTTTCCGGTGTGTGTATGATAAGATTCACAAATTCCAGCCCATTGACAGTCCCTTTACAGTATTCACATTTTCTGCGATGTTATCTGCCTGTCTTTTGCTTATCCTTTTGAGTCTTCATTATTGCACCCTTAACAAATCATACAATTCCACCTTATGCACGTTGTGTGTATGCCGATTTGGATATTTCTTTTACATGATTTTGTCAGCATTTCATCATCATTGAGTGCCGTCTCCGCAACGAAGGTTGGCTACCATGGATCGCCATTCTGCTCTATCTCTTGCTTTGATGGTGCAGGTTGTCATCGGTTGATTTGTCCATCTTTTGATGTTACTCGTCCATGTTAATCTTGGTCTGCCTCTGCCTCTTTTACCTTGTATTTTTCCCTCCAGGATTACTTTCAGTAGGCTGTTGTGTCTTTTAACATGGCCCAAGAATCACATTTGTCTTGTTCTAATTGTGTTCAGAAGTTCTCTTTTCATTTTTAGTTGTTTTAAGACTTCGTCGTTTGTTTTCTTTTCCTTCCATCCAATTCTACCTATTCTTCTATATATCCACATTTCAAGGGCTTCAATTCTCTGTTCTGTTTTCTTGTGTAATGTCCATGTTTCAGCACCATATAGGAACATTGAGAAGATGTAACATTTTGCTATTCTTAGTTTTAGCTCTGGTGTTATTTGTTTTGATGTTAGTATGTCCTTCACGACATTAAAATTACTTTTGCCATTCCTATTCTTTTGTTTATTTCAGTTGTACATTTTCCATCACTGGTTATCATTCAGCATTTAGACAGATAAAAAATATTAGAAGTTTAGAGTCTGCAACGTCATCATCGGTACGTGTCACTGTAACTGTTCACATGGGATCTATGGGCACGACTGCTCCGGGTCTTGTCTTAGTGTATGTCCTTTATGTGAGGAAAAATCCAGAAAATTCCTACAATGAAAGCATCCTGGCTACACCTGTAATGACACTTGTCCCGATGGTAATTTTGGGCTACATTGCAAACAGACGTGTTCTGATGGCTGTGACATCATATGTGACCCGGAAAGTACAGACTGTATGTGCAAGAAAACGTACTACGAGTCAGACTGCACTCTCAAATGTCCGGACAACTGTTTCAACGACACCTGTGAACAGTCAACCGGGAACTTGACATGCAAGGGAACGTTCTACGGGTCAGACTGCACTCTCAAATCTCCGGACAACTGTTTGAACGAAACCCGTGAACAGTTAATCGGGGCCTGCGTCTCGTATGTCGATGATTCCCACGTTAAGAAGAGTCTGCCGACTACAACAAACCCAAGCAAATGGATACCTTAATGTGTTTCTGTGCTGGACATGATTCATTTCTTGGTGTTTTTCCGTGAAGCCATGGCTCATATCTTGATGGTTCTCTGTGCTAGCCATGGCTCATATCTTGGTGTGTTTCTGTGCTAGCCATGGCTAATATCTTAGCTTGTGTGTGTGTGTGTGTGCTGGCCATGGCTCATATCTTGGTGTGTGTCATGTTTGTCATATCTCATATCTTGGTGTGTCCGAATTAATCATGTCTCGTATCTTTATGTGTGTATGTGTTTAGTCATACCTCATATCTTAGTGTTTATCTGTGTTAGTGATGTGTCACATCTTTGTGTGTGCATGTTTGGGTTAGTAATATCTCATATCTTTGTGTTCATGATTATGTTAGTCATATCTCATATCTTTGTATGTGCATGTCTGTGTATGTCACATATCATATCCTTGTGTGTGCATGGCTATGTTAGTCACATCTCATATCGTTGTGTGTGCTTGTCCATGACAGACATATCTCATATCTTTATGTGCATGTCTATGTTAGGCATGTGTCATATCTTTGTGTGTGCATGTCTATGTCAGTCATATCTCATATCTTTATGTGCATATTTATGTTAGTCATTTGTCATATATCTTGATGTGTGTCATTGTTAGTCATGCTTAGTATCGCTGTGTGCAAGTCAGTGTTAGTCACATCTCATATCTTTGTGTGTGCATGTCTGTGTTAGTCACCTCTAGTGACTCGGGCTGATGGTGCTCGTAAACCTGGGAGGGCCGACCATCTAAGGGCAGAATCCCCCTACAGAAAAGATCATCTGCTGCCTTGCAGGAAGATTGGAGACAATCAAAGGCTAAGAAATGCAAACCTGAATAAAATGCTGGCTGAAATCGGATACACTGGGCCACTGGCTCAGAACACAGTGCAATGTTTTAACGGGTGTCCAATCAGAGTTGATCTGGCAGACTCTGACTTCATGTGAGAGTCTAGAATCCTACTCTGATTGAGTTCTGATCGCAGAGAGAGAGAGAGAGAGAGAGAGAGTTTAGCTGTTGTTTTCTACTGGGATTATCTCCACACTATATTTGGATAGCAAAACACAGTCACTGTAGCATAAATGAATTTACAAAGACTAAAATGGTTTGCATATTTTCTACCTAATTTCCGACACAACTAGGTATATTGTACGCTCAGTTCTGTGAAATTACCAGTTGAAATTAAATCATTTTAGTTGATCTAAACAACTGTACTACTTAGTTGTCTCGTTTTAAATAATGGACTTTTCAATTTAAATGGCTACAGAAGTAAACTTAAAGATGTGTGTGTTTTATGGCGATAGTGACAACTGGTAACTTGACATGCGACGCTTGCCTCTATGAGAACATTGAACGATGACTAAAGTCAAGTTATTTGCGATTTTCCTACCAGAACACGTTCATGCAAACTTTAATGAATTTAACGGTTCCGAGATACATATTTTAAAAATAAATGAAGACTATGTTTGCGGGCTCTTAATTTATAACGCAACTACTAGTGTTAATCAAAACAACTTCCATGTCCGTAGTGATCGATATTCCCTGCATGCCGACCACAAAGACAGTTACAATAGCCCTTTTTTGCGAACTCGAAAAATAATTGTATCTTCCTACCAATATTTGCTTTCTATGTTGGGCTGTTTGAAAGCAGGAAAATGAAACATTGCATTTTTAAAAGTGGAATCTCTACGAGCATTTTAACTTTAAGGAGTGACCTTGGAGAAGAAGGTAAACGACCGATAAAACAATATAGATAGTTCTCTCGATCCTACAATTTCTTTATGATAGTTTGAAACAAGAAATGGGAAATCGCTTTCTGTCAAAAGAAGAGGCACACATGCCAGAATGGACAAAAGTTCTGTATGGAATGTTAGTAGGACACCTCTGAGAAGATTCTGTTTTGTTTCTTTTTGTGAAGACTAGAAGGAAAGATTGTATCTGATGCTTATGATTCCAGAAAGACAATCAGAAATGGGTTTCCGTGAATTCAAATCAAAGAAGAAAGCGCCTGCTGCACTATTGCAGCAAATAAACACTATCAACGGTATCATCATTTCTGTTTCTAAATGTGGAAGTGGCTTCTTTGTGTGAACCCAGCTCTCATCGCACCGACAAGAGCTTCTCTACATATTAAGATGGTGGGTACATTGAATTTGATCAATGGAGATAAGCACAAATAGCAAATATTGAATACTGTGTGGGGCTGCGAGTATAGCTGCAGATGAATATGGGAACACGTCTGTGTCGTGTTTCCTGACGTGTATTTGATGTGTTTAATTTGTATAGTATGTTTGTTATACCTGATGAAGGCTTTTAACGAAACGTTGTTGTGTATCTTCTCTTTTTTTTAGTTTAGCTGCTCGATACCATTCTATATTTATTTTATATAATTTTTATCAAACTGGTTGGTTTTCTGTTACGTGTTTTTAACGTTTTTTGTATATTGTATGTTGAGAATACCACATAGACAGCTAAGAAGAGTAATGAAACCTTTCTGAAAGAGGTCAAAGCAGAAAGAGAGCTAATTTCCAATATTAGAAAGAAACAATCATCGTTCTTCTCTATATAATGAGAAGGGAACAGCTGGAATATATTGTGACAACTGGGAAAATTGAGGGACGAAGAGATGGAGGGAAGCAAAGAGAAACGATACCAGACGACTTAAGAGAATAGCTTGGTGGAAACCAACAACAGAAATTATAAATAACTGTCGAGATCGAAAGTTGTGGAGAGACACGATCACCTACGCTAGCAGGCATGGTACCTGATGATGATGATGATGATGAGGATGATGATGAGTATGCGTTAATTCCTGGTCCCTGTAAGACAGGCATTTGACAACAGATTAGAAGAGCAGGGGAACAAACATGTGAAGACGATGTGATCAATATTATTAACACAATTTTGAAACTTCAATTAAAGACTCTGGTTCACACTGAAGTTATGTTGCTCAAATCGGCATCAGTACCCAAAATTATGAACAGAAAAACCCAGACGAAGAACAACTTCTATAACTGCCTTTATAGTAAGCGATATAAAAGATTAAAAAAATTTATAAAAGAGGGATGGTACACCACATTAATTGCATAGGAAATATGGATATTCACTGGAATATAAGAAGCAATTTACTATAGCCAGATAGAATAATCGTATACATACATTCAAATTTCATATCTAAGAGAGCTACAAGAAACAAACAAGAGTTATCGTTCAAATATTTGAGTCAACACAGGATGTGATATACATTGATAGTTATTGCTTTAGGCGGCAAATTATTACAGAGATAGAAATATTGATAACACAAATAACAGTGAGTGATGTTAGCAACACAAGCAATATACTCTAGACACGGACAACTGAAAAAATTATTTATATACTATTCAACTAATTACTTATCCATATCTTATCACTTATCAAATGTCCATGTGCAGAGAAGCGACTTCGGGAGCTAACGTTTTTCTATTCTGAAACACGTGTTTAACTCTAGCAGTTATTAGACCACACCGCTGCAAGGTTTCCATAATGTTGTACTCATGTATACATTTAACTAATGTTTATTGTACTCATGTATACATTTGACTAATGTTTATTGTACTCATGTATACATTTGACTAATGTTTATTGTACTCACGTATACATTTGACTAATGTTTATTGTACTCATGTATACATTTGACTAATGTTTATTGTACTCATGTATCTATCTATCTATCTATTGACCTTTCGAGCCGTAACCGGCCCATAGGGCGTAGACCAAGATACACCTTCTCCTATATGAATTTTGTTCTAGCAGTTTTCTTTTAAAGATATTTTATCAAATCTCGCCATCTGTCTCTGTTCTGTGCAAGCAGTTCTATCTCATTGAAGGAGCCGATTCCTGCTGCTCTTGCCTCTCTCATCAATGTTCTTCTCGGTGTCTCCCTGGGTCTTCCTCTTTTTCTTTTACCTGTTGTTTCCCATATGAGGGCTTGCTTTGCTATTCGATTATTATCTCTTCTCATCACATGTCCAACGTATGACCATCGTCTTTTCTTTATTACTGAAGATATTAGTGGTTGATTGGCGATTTCTCTAATTTCCTCGTTTGTTTTGAATTCGTTCCATTCTATACCAAGTATTTTCCTTAGACATTTATTTTCGAATGCGTTCAACTTTGTTTCTATATCTCTTGTTGTTTTCCAGCTTTCACACGCATACGTAAGGGTTGATAGTACATTTGATTTGAATAGCCTAAGTTTTGTGTTTGTGCTAATGATTTTTGATTTCCACAACTTTTCAAGGCTTCTGAAAGACATTGCTGCTTTAGCCAGTCTGATTCTAATTTCTTTGCTCGTATCCCCTTCTCGATCAATGTGACTTCCAAGATAGATAAAGTGATCGATCTCTTCTACTGGTTTGTTTTCCATGTATATTTTGTCACTTGTTGGAATTAAACTTTTCATGACTTTAGTGTTTTCATGATTGACCTCAAGCCCAATTTTGCTGGCTATTGATGATAGTTCATTTGTGTTTTCCTGCATCGTTTTTATCTGACTGCTGATGAGAACTATGTCATCAGCAAAGTCGAGGTCCTCCAAATGGTCTCCTTGTATCCATTCGATGCCTTTATTACCAGTGCAGCATTTCTTCATTATGAAGTCCATAACAATTCCAAATAACAAGGGCGATAAAATACATTAGAAAAAAACGAAGAACAATATATGGTCCGAAGTGGGATCGAACCCGTACTCAGTGGCACCGCGCCTTGCCACGAGAAGCCGAACGCTTGGTACACTGCCACGCAGCCAACTAAAAAAATTGGCTATTGCAGTAGTGTCTTCCACGAAAGGCGATCTCAATGACTATAGCATAGGGTAACGATCACAGACCGGAAATAAATTGTATATTTGTACTTTCCTATTAATGCAAGTATCTCCCAGTAGGGCTGAATACTTGTGTTGTAGACAAACATTTATTGGACGAAACAGCACGAATAGTAGTTCCCAGTGGTTATATACTGGGTACAAATAATAATACATAAATATTATTATATGGGGAACTTCCGAGGCGATAATAGGGAATAATAGAACAAAGAAGTATGTGTTAGCACTCGGAAAAATTGACAGACAAACAACAATAGAAAAAAACGAAGAACAATATATGGTCCGAAGTGGGATCGAACCCGTACTCAGTGGCACCGCGCCTTGCCACGAGAAGCCGAACGCTTGGTACACTGCCACGCAGCCAACTAAAAAAATTGGCTATTGCAGTAGTGTCTTCCACGAAAGGCGATCTCAATGACTATAGCATAGGGTAACGATCACAGACCGGAAATAAATTGTATATTTGTACTTTCCTATTAATGCAAGTATCTCCCAGTAGGGCTGAATACTTGTGTTGTAGACAAACATTTATTGGACGAAACAGCACGAATAGTAGTTCCCAGTGGTTATATACTGGGTACAAATAATAATACATAAATATTATTATATGGGGAACTTCCGAGGCGATAATAGGGAATAATAGAACAAAGAAGTATGTGTTAGCACTCGGAAAAATTGACAGACAAACAACAATAGAAAAAAACGAAGAACAATATATATACCTATTATCGCCTCGGAAGTTCCCCATATAATAATATTTATGTATTATTATTTGTACCCAGTATATAACCACTGGGAACTACTATTCGTGCTGTTTCGTCCAATAAATGTTTGTCTACAACACAAGTATTCAGCCCTACTGGGAGATACTTGCATTAATAGGAAAGTACAAATATACAATTTATTTCCGGTCTGTGATCGTTACCCTATGCTATAGTCATTGAGATCGCCTTTCGTGGAAGACACTACTGCAATAGCCAATTTTTTAGTTGGCTGCGTGGCAGTGTACCAAGCGTTCGGCTTCTCGTGGCAAGGCGCGGTGCCACTGAGTACGGGTTCGATCCCACTTCGGACCATATATTGTTCTTCGTTTTTTCTATTGTTGTTTGTCTGTCAATTTTTCCGAGTGCTAACACATACTTCTTTGTTCTATTATTCCCTATTATCGCCTCGGAAGTTCCCCATATAATAATATTTATGTATTATTATTTGTACCCAGTATATAACCACTGGGAACTACTATTCGTGCTGTTTCGTCCAATAAATGTTTGTCTACAACACAAGTATTCAGCTCTACTGGGAGATACTTGCATTAATAGGAAAGTACAAATATACAATTTATTTCCGGTCTGTGATCGTTACCCTATGCTATAGTCATTGAGATCGCCTTTCGTGGAAGACACTACTGCAATAGCCAAATTTTTTAGTTGGCTGCGTGGCAGTGTACCAAGCGTTCGGCTTCTCGTGGCAAGGCGCGGTGCCACTGAGTACGGGTTCGATCCCACTTCGGACCATATATTGTTCTTCGTTTTTTTCTATTGTTGTTTGTCTGTCAATTTTTCCGAGTGCTAACACATACTTCTTTGTTCTATTATTCCCTATTATCGCCTCGGAAGTTCCCCATATAATAATATTTATGTATTATTATTTGTACCCGATAAAATACATCCTTGTTTAACCCCAGTTTCTATTGGGAAACATTCGCTCAGTCCTTTCTCTGTTCGAACTGCACATGTGTAACCATCATACATGTCTTTGATAATATTTATGATTTTTGATGGTAAACCATATTGCTTCAGAATTTTCCACAAAGAATCTCTATGAATACTATCAAATGCTTTTTTGAAGTCGATGAAGTTAAGTACAAAAGGTTTTTGCTTTTCAATGTGTTCCTCCAATATAAGTCGTAGAGTGAAAATGTGGTCAAGACAGCTTCTCCCTTTTCTAAACCCAGCCTGTTCTTCACGCATTACTGTATCTATTGAATCCTTTATTCTATTTAGGATGATTTTACAGAATAACTTTGAGGCAACTGACAAAAGTGTCACGCCTCTCCAGTTGTTACAATCTCTAAGATTGCCCTTTTTTGGGATCTTAACAATGATTCCTTTTTTCCATTTATGAGGCGTCTTCTCTGTTTTCCAAATGATGTTGAACATTTTTTGGAGATGTATTAAATTATGGCTATCAATTGCCTTGAGGATCTCAGCTGTTAACTTATCCTCTCCAGCAGCCTTGTTATTGGTCATTAGCTTTAAGGTGGTTTCTATTTCACTCAAGGTGAAGTCATCTAAATTTACATCTAATTCTGCTGCTGGTGTTTCAGCTTCAAAATCTATTAAACTGTGAGGTAGTGGACGGTTAAGAATTTCTTTGAAGTGTTCCGCCCAACGGGCTTTTATGTCTGCGCTTGTTGTTAGCATTGATCCAGATTTGTCTAGAATTGGTGTTCCACTGGATGTATAGGTGTTTGTCAGCATCTTTTGTACAGTATAGAGAGTTCTGCTGTCTCCTGTAATTGCAGCTGTCTCTGCTTTCTCTGCCATGTTGTCTATATAAGCTCTTGTATCTCTTCTTGCCGAACTTTTCACTTTGTTGTCTAATTCTTTGTATGTTGCTTTTGCCAGAACCTTTCCAAGATCTGTCTTTACATTAGTCACGGCTCTCTTTGCTTCTCTTCTTTCTTTGATGTATTT
The DNA here is from genome assembly GCA_032433765.1 of Megaustenia siamemsis. Classification (NCBI taxonomy): domain Eukaryota; kingdom Metazoa; phylum Mollusca; class Gastropoda; order Stylommatophora; family Ariophantidae; genus Megaustenia; species Megaustenia siamemsis. The sequence continues at coordinate 23,247,432 of JAVIAB010000051.1, read as the reverse complement.
CCATGTGGTGTCTGAGATCCAAGCTCGTTTTTCCATTTTCTTCAGTCCGGCACTTGCTTCTGCTGCTGTCATTAGTATTTTGCTCTGTGAGTCCCACATTTCATTGATATCTAAGTCTATTTCACCGAGTGCTGAATAACAATTACTTAGCTCTATGTTAAACTTTTCCTTTGTGGCTTCATCTTTCAGTTTATGACTATCAATTTTATGTGTAGTTGACCTCTTCTGTTGGTTTCTAAATTTTAATCTTATTTTCCCAATGCACAAGTTGTGGTCACTATTAACATCAGCACCTCTGTAAGCTCTTACATCTATTAATGATGATCTGAATTGTTGTTTAATACATAGGTGGTCATTTTGATTTGAGGTTCTATCATCAGGAGATATCCATGTTGTTTTGTGAATATTTTTGTGTGGAAATAATGTCCCACCTATAACTAAATTTTCTATTAAACATAATTCTATTAATCTTACTCATGTATACATTTAACTAATGTTTATTGTACTCATGTATACATTTGACTAATGTTTATTGTACTCATGTATACATTTGACTAATGTTTATTGTACTCATGTATACATTTGACTAATGTTTATTGTACTCATGTATACATTTGACTAATGTTTATTGTACTCATGTATACATTTAACTAATGTTTTTCCTCCAGCCTTGAAGCGAAATTGCTGGTTATTGTATATCATCATCATCACGTACCGTGCCTGCTGGCGTAGGTGATCATGTCTTTCCAGAACTTTTGATCTCAACAGTTATTTATCCTTTCTCTTGTTGAACTTTTGTTAAGCCATTTTCTTATACTGTCTGGTGTCTTTCTCTTTACTTTCCTCTATCTCTTCGTCCCTCAATTCTCGGTTCTTACAATATATTCCAGCTGTTCTCTTCTCATTTCATGGCCAAATAAATGATGAATGTTTCTTCCTAATATTAGATATTAGCTCAATTTTTACTTTGGCCTCATTCAGAACGTTTTCATTACTCTTCTTAGCTGCCCGTGGCACTCTTAATATTCTGCTGCAAAAGCACATTTTTATAACCTCTAGTGATTTACTTGTCTGTTGTTCTATAGTCCATGATTCACATCCATATGTTAAGACTGGCTTTACATAACATTTAAGAACTCTTTTTCTTGTTTCTATTGTCATAAATTGATTGCAATGTAACGTACACATTTTTTTGGAAAGCTGCTTTTGCATGAGCAGTTCTACATCTCATCTCTGTTGTACATCTACAATCTGATGTTAACATTGTTCCAAGATATTTAAATTCATTTACCTCTTTTAATAATTTTCCACTTGTATTTACTGTGCATTGCGATGATGTATTTTTCGTTGTTGCTACCATTACGTCTGGCTTTTTGCTATTGAATCCTTTATTTTGCTTTCCTTCACTATAATGTCTAACATTTCTTGTAACTCGTTTACACATTTGTTGATTAAGACTGTATCATCAGCATACCTTATATCATTTATGTTATGATCTCCGATTGTTATTCCAGGCATGGCCCTTATGGATCTTAAAATAATCTCACTATACATATTTAATAAATCTGGTGACAGTACACAACCTTGCCTAACACCCTGTTTTATTTGTTGAAACATTCTCAATTGATTTCCAGCTCATGTGGCCACTGTTTGTTGACAGTACATGTTCTTTATCATTCTTAGATCTTTGCTGTCAACGTGTATGCCTTTTAAAATTGTCATTATTTCTTGATGCTTTACTTTGTCAAATGGTATAATCTATGAAACATAGGAATAGATCTGTTTTCACCTCTATTGCTCTTTCTACTAACGATTGCAAACTACCTTCTTATATTGCCTATAATAATTATGTCAAAAGACAACCTAATTTCTACAGCCAACGACGTTAATTTGGACTCAACAGCCCCCTCGACCGGTAGGGAACGTCATGTGCTACAGGTGACACCCGATCGTCATCAAGCTACTGTATGCAAGATCAAAAATAAAGAGACACTAGCAATAGAAACTTGGAAAATTAGATCAGCATTCCAAGTTGGAAAAACTAGAAAACATCAGCTAAGAAATGAAGAGAATGAAATTGAATATCTTGGGACTATGTGAAATGGGATAGAAAGGAGCAGGATTATTACAACGCAACAGTAGAAATGTAATTTACTCTGGGAGAACCACACAAGAAAGAGTAGTAGGCATTATGTTAGATAGAGAAAGAGGCACAACAGTGAAAGGATTTTGGCCAGTATTAGATAGAATCCTGCCAATAAAATTGAGAGGTAGACCAATGGATATCAACATAACTCAAGTATATGCAACGCGTCAAATACATGGGCACAATAATAACATCAGATGGAAGAGATCCACCCCACAAAAATAAAAAAGCGGAACAGCTCAGGCCAAAATAGCATTTCAGAAAATGGAAAATATCTTATGCAACAAATCTATGTCAATAGACATTAGAAAGAGGGTTCATCGGTGCTATATAGAACCAATTCTGACCTACGGAAGCGAATCATGGATGGTAGACAAATAAATGAAAAGACGATTAGAGGCCACAGAGATGAGATTTCTCAAAAAAATGTTGAAAGTTTCCTGGACAGCTAAAAAGACCAATGAGGAAGTTCTCAAAGAGGCCAACACAAAAAGGCAGCTCCTAAAAAACATCAGACACAAACAATCAACAATTTCGGTAACATCACGAGAAGGTGAAAGTTGGAATATTTAGTTACAACTGGCAAAATAAAAGGAAAGAGAGATCACGGACGACAAAAAGAAAAAATACTGGATTACTGGGTATCATGAAATGGAAAACAGTCAACAACAGAACTGATATGATGCACGGTAAATAGAAGATTGTGGAACGACATGATCGCCTAAGTCAACCGGTATGGCACATGATGATGATGATGATGTAATTATATAATAAATAATTAATTTATACAAAACAAATTAACGTCAGTGTATTAATTTTGTACATTCCTATTTCCTTTACATAAACATCTAGCCGCATCAGTCAGTCTTTGACACTGTCTATGTCAACACATGAACATGAAAGATATCCGTCTGGCATGGAATCGGCAGCCACTGGTGAACAAGAGACCTCAGCCTTGTCCAGCAATAGAAGCTCTAAAAGTGATTTCATTGAATCGTCTAAGAGTGAAGATCATAGTAAGTGTGTTGGACACGTCATCTTTCTGTATATTGTTATTGTTATTGAGTTATTAGCGGGTGATCATCATTAAAAAAACTATCTTTACGACACATAGTACCATTGTTGGTGTATGTGGGGGGGGGGGGGAACGATAGAACCCGAGGGATAAAGGCCGCTTGGACAAGCAGTCGCCACGACGTGTGCGACTCAGGATTTTTATTTCATCTTTGATAGAAAAAATCCTTTGTGTCTACCGCGGGCTTCGAACACCGTACGTCAGCTTTTCAGCCAGCGGAGCAGTGGTTTTAGCCGCACGGCCACGCGCAACGGTTATCATCATTGCACTCCGTAAATGTCCATAGGTGCTCAGATCCCCTCTTCAGCAAGTCTCGAAGTGTCCAGCGGCTGACGACTCCAGTTTATGTTTTGGGGTAAGAAATATTTCTCATACTATCACATGAGATTGTGTTGTCGGTACGCTGAACCTTCAAACTCGTGAATTCCGTTCTTATTAACTGCCAAATTAATCACCAATTCCTGATAATGTCAGCTCCACAAGTCCAGAACATCTACTTTTGCTCTATAGATAATTTACTATCACTTCACAATTCTAACTCCATCTATTCGTCTCTGATATCCCAACTCTACTATAGTCCCATAGAAAACTGCCTCATATACAAGACTCCTACTCCTACACCATAGTCAAGATTCCCTTCTGTTTCTGCGTTCTACGGGCGATTACTCTTCCTCTTCAAGTGTGGCAGTGACGAAGTACAAAGGGAATAGCAGCGTAATAGAGCAGAGAAACTGTAACTACAAGTGTCCAGAACAACACTTCTGCATCAACACACCATTCTTTCTGGCTTACGTTCAATAGATTCTTTACACAGCTCTCTAGTTATACTTCCAAAGCTTATCTGGATAAATGTCTTGCTTACATAGAAAAGTCTATCATTACACAGAAACACTGGTTATGGCCATCTATGAATCTATCAAACTAAATATCGTTAGTAGAAAATGTTATTTGTTTCTTTTTCCTAAGACAACGCCTGTGTTATGACGTTCCTGGTTCTGTAAGAAAATCAGCACATCCCTTTTTTGTGCGAGTTTTTCTCTTTTTTTTTTTTTTTTTTTTTTGGTGGGGGGGGGGGGGGGGGTGTGTTATTATTCTTTTTGGCCCAATAAAGAGTAGAGGACATAACTCATAATTTCTCATGTCTGACGTTCAGAACCAACCTGTTTTAGTTATTGCTTGTTTCTGCTGAGACCCATAGCTGCGCTATTTTTGATGATGGTTCTACTCAGGGTTTATTTTATGTCTTCCTCGTTATCCTCACATACACGATAATATAACTTATGTACATAGCCATGTACCAATAACTGTCTCGCAACTAAAGGTCGTCGACACTGGTATTTCTAAAGTTGCTATAAATCTCTCTCACAAATCTCTTCTTGAATCACCTTCCTAAATTATCTTACTGAATCACCTTCCGTAAATTATCTTACTGAATCACCTTCCTAAATTATCTTACTGAATCACCTTCCTAAATTATCTTACTGAATCACCTTCCTAAACAATTTTACTGATTCACCTTCCAAACTATTCTCTTAAATCACCTTTCTAAATTATATTTTCTAATCACCTTCTTAAATTATCTTATTGAATCACCTTCATAAACTATTCTTTTCTCAAAAAAATCTCAGGAAAAAGTTTCCCTTTAAAAATGTTTCTTATCTCTCCGAAAAATCTTCTCGAAAATATCTCTCTGATATGATCCCATCTCTTCCCCCCCCCCCTCTCTCTCTCTCTCTCTCTCTCTCTCTCTCTCTCTCCGACCTCAAGCTCAACACAGCTTCCTTAAAAAGTGAGTCCAGCCCATCTGAACAATATTGGCTAAACTCGCTGAACGCGGTAAAAGCTTTTGTATGGCGAACTTAATGACGTCAAGAGACCAAAGGGAAAACCAGCGCTGAGATATAAGGTTGTGTGCAGGACTTCCTTGAGGGAACTCTCTATCAGTGTAAGAAACTGGTTAATTCTGGCTGAAGATCGTAGTGTATCCGGGTGAACGTTTCTTTTGTCTATTTTACTGTTTATTTGTTGTATTTGTATTTGTGACGGCAGGGCATGGCATGCAGCTTGTCCGCTGTTGTGTCAGCTCTTCTCTCGGGACAACACATGCATTTGAGCCCCTGTCGTTCTCTGTTAGCGTGACCTCCACTGGAATGTGGTGCTCGTGTTTACCCTCAGGCCAACACGCTTCCGAGCTAACTGGACGCTCGTCTCAGCCTTGAACTTGTCTCGTCCCAGTAGTACTTCTGGTTTGTTATGATGGCCGTTTCACGTTGTGTTTCCGCGACAACTTTACTGCTGTTATGGTTCGTCCCCGATGATTGACGCTAGGCTAGATAAATGTAACTGTATAACACATAACAACGCTTTGATCTAATAATTTGTTCTGGCTTTTATTCCTGTCACATCGGACTCTCGTTCCACAATGTAGATGGCAGGTCACACACTTACAGCGCACTCTTACTCTCTTACATTTAACAACTCTTTGTCTTGTTTCTATTGTCAAAAATGGATTGCACGGTATCTTCCTCATTTTTTTAAAGCTGTTTTGTCTGAAACATTCTGCATCTCACCTCTATTGTACATCTTCCGTCTGGGGTTAACAAAGTTCCCAGATATTTAAATTCACTTCCCTGTTTTAATATTGTTCCACTTGTATTTATTGTGCACTGTGGTCATGACATTTTCTTTGTTGTTACCATTACTTCTGTTTGTTGTAAACAATCTTGTTGCTATTAAGGCTAAGTCCTTTTTTTCCTTTCTTCCAGATTAAATGCACATTCATAGAAAAAAAAAACTTCTTTCCGTATTTGTTTATTTGTTCACATGTTGAAACCTTTCCGATGTCAATAGCTGTATAATCTTGTAACGACAATTTTAAAAAAGAAGAAGAAAAAAGTGGTACGGTAACAGCTTTACGTGGTAATTAACAAAACAAAAGTCGACGATAAAATTAGCGTTGTCATCAGCTTTCTTGATGCCTTTTCTCCTTGTATAATCGTGCAGTCTGTTCCTGGACTAAACAAAGTGAAATCAGTTTTTTTTTAATATTAAAATGGTATTTCCTGTGTTCATTGACGATATTCCTTCTCTTCTCCACCAGTAACTGTATCGGAGTACGAGTCAGTTTGGAAGATACCCGACAACTTCTTCGTTCGCTGTATTTGGGTGGCGATGTGTCCGCTCAGAGCTTTGTTCCACGTCACCATTCCTGACAGTCGACGTCCAGGCATCTGGTCTCGTCTATATCTCTTGTCATTCACAATGTCTGTGTTATGGATCAGTGTGTTAACGTACATAATGGTGTGGATGGTGACTATAGCAGGTAACGAGATTAGCCTAGTGTTTATATATATATATATATATATATATATATATATATATATATATATATATATATATATGATTCAAATTTACCAAAGATGTGTGCTTTGTACACTTCTATTCGGATCAGAAGCTTGGACTACCTATGCAGGGCAGGAGAAAAGGTTAAAGAAACTATCATTTTTAAGATTATGACCATCAAATGGCAGGACTGGTTGGTCTCGAGGCAAGACGTCGGCCTCGAGACAGAGAGGTTGTGGGTTCAAATCTCGGCTGTACCAATTGGGATTTATATTTATGATTTTTCTCTCCGGCAAACACCCTTGGTCTCAGCAGCGTGGCGTGGCTTGAAACGTAAATAACTCATGGGCGGAAAAAAGTATGAGTACCTTAGAAGACGGTGTTATCTGCCAGTGTGGCGAGGGGCCACTATGCACACGGCTGCCATGGAAAAAAGTATTTAACACGTAAAATTCAGTTCCTTGTCTCTAGGGACTTCGCTAGAGTTAAAAAAAAAAACTGGCGAACGCAAACAAAAAATGGCAAGAGAAAGTAACCCCATCTAATGTTTTACAACGAGCCAAACTTCCATCCATCATGACAACATTTAGGAGTCGATGACTAAGGTGGCTGGGTCATGTCAGAAGAATGACAAACATTTGTATTCACAAAACAAATATTTTATACAGAAATTAGGGACGAAAAAACAAAAAGGCGCAGTGCAGATATAAGGAACTTCCTTGAGTGACAGCTTGCTACCAACCGTCATATGTGTGTGTGTGTGGGGGGGGGGGGGGGGCCCTTACGGTATAGATCGTTGTTTGAAAGTTTCACCTGTTTTGCGACAGATATGCATATTTTGACTTAGCTCTTTGCTTAAATGGCAGTTCCATATAATATTCATTGAGCCTGTAACAACAACGTTTGCAATATAAGCCATACATTCACTATGTTTTGAATTAAAGTTAGGTGAATCGTACTTACCACATAGACTCTTGTATAGTACATCCAAAACTTTTTTATTATTTCCAATTTCGTTTCTGGTTATTTAATTATTCTTTCTTGTTTCCGTGAGATGGATCATTGTTAAGCATTAAAAAAATATACGGACATTCACACAATAAACACCACGGCTAAAACTAAGAATAGCAAAATATGATATCTTATCAACATTCCTGTACGGTGCAGAAACATGGACATTAGAAAAGAAAACTGAACAGAAAAAAAAACTCTTAAAATTAGGATTTATAGAAGAATAGGTAGAATTATATGGAAAGAAAAGAAAGCAAACGTTGAAGTCTTAAATCAGCTAAAAGTAAAAAGGGAACTACTAAAACGCCCTTCAAACAAGACAAATGAAACTTTTGGGACATGTTAAAAGACGCAGCAGCCTACTAAAAGTAATCTTGGAGGGGAAAATACAGGGTAAAAGAGGCAGAGGCAGACCAAAACTAACATAGAGAGTAACATCAAAAGATGGACAAGTCAGCCTTTGACAACCTGCACTATCAAAGCAAGAAACATCGCGGAATTGCGCTCCATGGTAGCAAACCTTCGAGGCGGAGACGACACTCAATGATGATGATCAAATCATGTTTGTCTGTTTATCTCAATTTCAAGCCATCCACCTGTTCAAATTACAAACATTTTCACCACAACTGAAATATGATGAGAACTAAACCTCAATAATCTCTCTGGGAGAGAACAATACCTACGTCTGTGGCTGGTATGAGTAGTTTGTTGTTTGTAATAATTACATGTTAATCTCTTAAATAAATATCTACTGGATCAGGTTGAAACTTTACTTGCAGGAGATGCCTTGGATATACCTGACACTGTAATGGGTCTGACCATACTAGCAGCAGGAACTAGTGTGCCAGATTGTCTGTCAAGTGTCTTTGTAGCAAGAGATGGTGAGTCCAAATAGGGAAAAATAAGGGGTGGGGAGTAAAGGAGCAGATTACTAGTTCGTGATTACTTTTGCGCGTTTGATTATACCAGAACATTTTATTTATTACTATATTTGTTAGATGTCCAAAGTTTTTCACTGACAAGGTACATATCCAAGAATAATATTTTAAAAAATATGATATGGAGACATTTCTGAGGTTAGTAAGATATGCAAAGTGAGAAGAGAAAGAGGCAGAGTAAGATGTACAGACAACATCAAACACACGCTACAACAACATCGATTGGCAATGGTTGAAGCCACCAAAGCGCAAGAGGCAGAGCTTTGTATCTCCCTCGATATCCAAACAGATACCAGATGATGTGAAGAAAGTATAGCATTATATATTGTCAGGAAAGACACTAGAGTAAAGACACTGTCCAGAGGAAAGACACTGTCCAACTATTTGTGTTTTATATGTTCAGATTTGAAGTAAAAAACGATGTCTTAACATCATCAAGCGGTATACATTTTAAAAAATATGACGATCATCATTTTCAGGAGGGCGTGAACTTCTGGTCAATATGGTAGATAGGCGGCAGGAACCATTGAAGGCTATGTATGAAGGTGTTCCTTGTTGCAGTTTCCTCGTATTCCAAGTCCCGCTTGTTGCAGGAGCTACTGAGTTTAGATGCTCTGTGCATCTGTAAGCTGTGTGTTTCATCCGTTTTGATCGTATTTCGATTTTCCGATTGTTTATGATAAGTGATGATATCGTATGACAGGGAACAGTTGGCTGTGTTCATTTTATGTGCGGTTTCGCCTTCTGTCTTTTGGCGTGTTCTGAGACTGCTATGATGTGATGGGAACTACAGCTACCATTTCTTTGTTTGGGAGATGAGATAGTAATTCGGATGATCCACTGGCAACCGACGGGTGAACAATTATGGATTTTAATTCGTTTGCAGCGATACCGGGGCCTTCCATAGCCAAAGAACTAAAGACTGTCCAAGTACTATAATGTAGCTCTGTATACAAAAGAAAATGAAAAGAAACTATATACAAAAGCACAAAGTTCATAGAACGCATGTATATTACACAACAGAAAAAAAGTAACAAATTGCTTATGACACGATGTCGAATAGAGTAACTACAGATTGCTTAGAACATGATGTTGAATAAATAACAAGTTGTTTAGAACATTATGTTGAATAAATAACAGATTGCTTAGAACATGATGTTGAATAAATGTTATGCCATGTGTTAATGTGATTTGTTGGCTAGTGTTGTAAATGTGTGTCGACTATTTTTATTCCAAATTATGCTTATATGGGCTGATCACAAGATCTAACTGCCCAGCCAAAACCATATAACATGGAACAGTGAACGAGGCAAGGGTGGAGATAAGAAAAGGATGAAGGGAACTGATCAATGACATAAAGACTAAAGGATAAAATATTTGAACAAACTGGTAAACAAAAATAAAAATTGAAGTAAACTTGAACAAATCTTTATGCTGATATACCAGAGTGAACGATCAGGTTGACTAGCTATTAATATCTATTTGTTGTATTTTACTGGCTATTACTATCTATTTGTTGTATTTTACTGGCTATTACTATCTATTTGTTGTATTTTACTGGCTATTACTATCTATTTGTTGTACTGTTTAGTTTGTGTGTATTGTGATTGTTTTATCAAATGTTTGTTACTTCCTTAAGTTACTGATCTCATATACCTTTACTGAATTAAATAATATCATGATTACAGAATGTTTTAATATTTTTTCATTTTCAGATTGTAGTCACTGTAAATAATGTAAACAATTATACTTAATTATATATTAATTTTTATTATCACTTAAGATGGATTAAAAACAATTCTTTATTATAGTCTCTGCTATTTTTGCCCCATTGGCAGGTTATGGTGACATGGCTGTTTCAAATGGACTGGGAAGTAATGTATTTGACATTCTGATATGTCTTGGCTTACCGTGGTTGATGGAGTGTGCCATTAGCAATGGAGGCAGTATAGAAATAAGGAGCACAGGACTCATTTATTCAACCTTGACCCTGCTAGCCACTGTTGCTTTCCTGATAGTGTCTATGGGTGTCAATAAATGGAAACTCACAAAAGCTTATGGCACAATCTGTTTAATAGCATATCTTATTGTTATCTCTTTGTCCTGCTTGTTCGAGTTAAATGTTTTTGAAGAAATTAATCCTCCATCCTGCTCAAGATAGTTTTAGCAGTAACATTGATATTGTGACAAGTCAAGAAATAATAAAACCAAGTCTAACTATAACAAGTGCATTAAAAGTCAAATAAAAATGTTATAATTGGTTGTTTTCTCACTATCCCTCTATTTCACCTCCCTTGTTTCTCTACTGCTGTCAAGGGAGATGAAATGTTTTAGTTTTTAGTTTCTCTTATTTCTCTAATGCTATGGCAGGAGATGAAATGTTTTAGTTTTTAGTTTATCTTATTTCTCTAATGCTATGGCAGGAGATGAAATGTTTTAGTTTCTCTTATTTCTCTAATGCTATCGCAGGAGATGAAATGTTTTAGTTTCTCTTATTTCTCTAATGCTATCGCAGGAGATGAAATGTTTTAGTTTCTCTTATTTCTCTAATGCTATGGCAGGAGATGAAATGTTCCAGTTTTCATTCTTCTGGCAGCTTTAGCCACTGTCACTTTTGCTGTTGCAGAATTTGCTTGACATTTCCACCTTATCTTACTCCCACTTCACCTTGACTTCCTTTTCCACTTTGATGTATACCCTGTATGTTATATACCCTGTATGTTATACACTCTGAAGAAATCACCATATTTAGGCATACCATTTTATTTGTTCTGTCTTTATATAGCACCAGATTGGGTTCTATGTCATTTTTTTCACTTTTATGTTTTTATTCTTAAGTTTGTCTCTTCAAGTGACTTCAGCCATGTTCCACAAATAGCTCATCTTACTAATTACTGATCTCTACTTGTAGCTTGTCATGAGTAACCATGTCTGGTAGCTGTAGTATATGATGGAGATGAAAATGCTCTCTTTGAGTTTTTGTGCGTGCAAAAGATACTTTTATATTGCAGGAGACGGGGAAACTGTTTCAATATTTGGCTCATCGTTCTTGGTCAATATCACTCTCCATTTTATCAGATCTGTAAAATCATGTTTATTGGTTGTGTATTTATAATTTTAAAAAAGTTCAAATAGATATACGGTTCAAGTGTTCATTATAAAACATAACATAGAATAGATATATGGTTCAAGTGTTCATTATATAACATAACATAGAATAGATATATGGTTTAAGTGTTCATTATAAAACATAACATAGAACAGATATAAGGTTGAAGTGTTCATTATAAAACATAACATAGATTAGATATATGGTTGAAGTGTTCATTATAAAACACAACATAGAATAGATATATGGTTCAAGTGTTCATTATAAAACATAACATAGAATAGATATATGGTTCAAGTGTTCATTATAAAACATAACATAGAATAGATATATGGTTCAAGTGTTCATTATAAAACATAACATAGAATAGATATGAGGTTCAAGTGTTTATTATAAAACATAACGGAGAATAGATATAAGGTTCAAGTGTTTATTATAAAACATAACGGAGAATAGATATAGGGTTCAAGAGCTTATAATATAAAACATAGCTGAGAATAGATATATGGTTCAAGTGTTTCTTATAAAACAAAATTGAGAATCGATATGTGATTCACGAGCTTATAATATAAAACATAGCTGAGTATAGATATATGGTTCAAGTGTTCTTTATAAAACAAAACTGGTATTAGATATAAGGTTCGAGTGTTCTTTATAAAACATAACTGAGAATAGATATAAGGTTCAAGAGCTTACAATAAAAAATATAACTGAGACTAGATATAAGATTTAAGAGCATATATTATAAAACATAACTGAGAATAGATATAAGGTTCAAGTGTTCTTTATGAAACATAACTGAGAATAGATATTAAGGTTCAAGAGCTTATAATATAAAACTTAACCAAGAGTGACATTTAATTATACAATGTTTGTGCTAATCTTCTCCTGTTTAAAGAAATAAAATCTACAACCAATGAAACAGCAAACAATTTCAAACGCGATCTAATCTGGGCTCCATAAAACAAGGTTTGGCAATTAATAATTTTATAGAAAAAATCTTATCCCTGAAAATAATGCTGCTTAAAACAGATTGGTATAATGTGTACTTTGTAATGATGTACCTAGCTGTACTGATGTAAGTCGCAGGTTATGATCATCACAAGTACCCTGCTCGCAGGTGATCATGCCTCTCCACAACTTGATCTCGACACTTATTTATCATTTCTGTTGTTGACCTCCTGCCAAGCCATTCTCTTAGCTGTCGGGTATCTTTTCTCTTTGCTCCCCTCTATCTCTTCGTCCCTCAATTTTCCCAGTTGTTACAATATATTCTAGTTGTTCTCTTCTCATTGCATGGCCAAAAAATGATGATTGTTTCTTCCTAATATTGGAAATTAGCTCTCGTTTTGCTTTGACCACTTTCAGAACATTTTCATTACTCTTCTTAGCTGTCCATGGTATTCTCAACATTCTTCTGTAAAACCACATTTCTACAGACTCCAGTGATTTTCTTGTCTGTTGTCCTATTGTCCATGCACTTATGCGTATCATACATCAATTAGAATCACAATAGCTAACTCGGCAATACCTTTCAGAAGCCTTGAAAAGTTGTGGAAATCAAAACTCATCAGTACAAACACAAAACTAAGGCTATTCAAATCAAACGTACTATCAACCCGAAGGTATACTTGTGAGAACTGGAAAACAACAAGAGACACAGAACAAAATTTGAGCGCATTCGAAAATAAACGTCTAAGTAAATTACTTGGTATAGCGTTGAACGAATTCAAAACAAACGAGGAAATTAGAGAAATCAACCATTAATATCTTCAGTAATCAAGAAAATACGATGGTCATATGTTGGACATGTGATGAGAAGAGATAATAATCGAATAACAAAGCAAGCCCTCATGTGGGAAACAACAGGTAAGAGGAAAAGAGACCGACCCAGAGAGACACTGAGAAGAATATTGATGAGAGAGGCAAGAGCAGTAGGAATTGGCTCCTTCAATGAGATAGAGTTGCTTGCACAGAACATAGACTAATGGCGAGATTTAATAAAAGATATTTACAAGGATTGTAAACTGCTAGAATAAAAAATTACATAAGAGAAAGAGCATCTGGGTCTATGCCCTATGGGCCGGCTACGGCTCGAAAGGTCACTAGATAGATAGATATATATCATACAAAATAACGTACACGCTTACAGGCGGAAGCAAAATAATCATTCTCTCTAATTCACAACTAAAGGACATGACAAAACACAATACTGCAGTTTTTGTACTCGATTCTGAATTCGTTTTTATCTGCAAAATAGAAAAGTAATTTTTTTTTTTAAATAATGAAGTAAATAAAGTTTGTAATTGCATACAAAATACAATTAAAATTATTCTTTGTATGTCAGTCAAGGCATATATATTTAGCACAGGGTTTTTCTTGACTTCCATCTTTTCCTGACCAGATTGGAACTTTTCATATACAAAGCATTATTTTGCTTATTATTATTTGTGAGTCAGTGACTTTAACAACACAAAGACATATTTTATGTAAGAATGCTAATTGTATATTGATATAGAAACATTATATGTGAGATTAATAAATGTGTATTGATATTGATGTTAATATTAGTTAAATGAAACTCATCTTATGCTATTGCTATGTTCTCACCATCCAAAACGAGGCTAAAAATTTGTAAATTATTATCGCAAAGTTTCCAGTGTTGCATTACCTGAGGAAATAATTGGAAACTGTAAATATATTTTTTTTTATTTAAGAGTTTTGTTTTTACAATGACTTTTTATCAAGGAGTTTTTTTTTTTTTTTTTATGCCACACACTTTCACACGCACACAAATTAAATCAGAAAGATTTAAGTAGCGTTTACAATTACCTTCAAAGTGCATTATTTATACAAAAAATGGTCAGTTGAGGAGGTGAATGAAAAATATATATATATATATATATATATATATATATATATATATATATATATATATATATATATTCATGCACATCAGTAGGGGGCCGCGGTAGCTTAGTTGGGAAAACCACCCGACTGGGCTACCGACGTTCGGACAACCCGTGTTCGATTCCCGCTGGGAGCAGTGTGAATTGTACTCGTGGTTGGAAAAAAAAAACCACGATCGACCCAGCCGTTGGCAGAAATGGGTACCAGGATTGTACTCTTAAATAGGACAAGAGGTAGGGTTCGATCCCAACCGAGGGCTTCCGGGTTCACCCAGCCCTAAATGGGTTTTTACCGGAATTTTTCTTGGAAAGTAAAGAGGAACGGGCGTAATACCGACCACATTACTCCAAAAATCATGAGCCGAAGGTCTGGAAAAAATTATGGTCACTAACAACATATTCCATATATGGAATATACATGTTGTAATATATGGGGCTCTCTACTTTACTTTTATAGTACTCTTGGAAGGTGAGGAATGCCGCCCTCGCATCGTGAGTTTCGATGCTTGAAGCGACACTATCCAGAAGTCTCCGAACACTTCTGGATAGGTGGCCTAGCACATATGGGTGAAAACTCGCGTACCGATTCAAGTCTCGTACTTGACCTTTACTTGAACTTGACCTCAGTAGTGTCTGCTGATCACTTCACCCATAAAATGTATTATTGGTCACTGAACAATATGGGTGCTAACACCATATTCTTGATATGCCTTATGACATGGGGGAAATTTTCACTGCCATAAAAAGTGCAATTATGATTGATCAATGATCATGTATTTATAGTAGGCGCTAATCATGAACTAACACATCATTCCACAGTCATGATTTTTTTTCCTGATCTTTCTGGCTCACTAAAGGATTGAATGGCTTACAAGGAAACGTACTGAATACATCAAAGGAACTACAGAATATAGCATTTCACATAACTATATGTATTTTTTAAATACATTACATGCATACATTTTTTGGAGATGAAAATATATTAATTAATTAAATATATATATATATATGTAATCATCACCATGCGCCACACTGGTTGGCATAGGCAATCTTTTCCTTCCACAATTTTCTATAAACAATGTATTATATGAAGTCTGTTGTTGACTGTTTTCCCTGCCACGACAACAATCTATCTAATAACGTCTGTCTTTATCATCCACTATCTCTATTTCACTGCATTTTGCAAGTTGTAATCATCGTTCCTCTTCTCATGATGTGTCCGAAATATGTCAATTTGTATTCTTTCTGATGTTTTTTAGGAGCCTCCGTGTGGCCTCTTTTCATTTTCTTTTCTTTTGTTTGGCTACTCTCTATGATTCGCATCCAAAGGTTTCTCTTTCTCACTTATATTGATATAGTATATGTTATTATTAGCTTAACACAAGATTAAAATATACATGAGGATTATTCACCTCAACTATGAAACAAACAAAAAAAGAGGACGTACTGACACTCTATTCACCTTAAAACAGCTTGCAGAAAAAAAATGACAGAACACAATCTAAATGTGTACATAGCTTTCATTGACAAGGTAACATCATTCAACAGTAAATCGAGAACAGCTGCGGTAGATACTAACAACATACTGAGTCTGCCAACATTTAACCAACCTAATTAAAAGTCTCTACATCAACAGCAGCTGCACGGACCACTTCGAAGTTAGATCCGATGTGAGACAGGGGTGTATACTATCCCTACTACTGCTTATTACATACATGGACTATATATGCAAGTTAGCCAACCCATCAGAGACAGGGGAGATCCACGAGCTTTTATTTGCAGACGATCCGGCTCTCATCATCATCGAGTGCCATCTCCGCAACGAAGGTTGGCTAATATGGAGCGCCATTCTGCTCTGTCTCTTGATTTGATGGTGTAGGTTGTCATAGGCTGACGTGTCTATCTTTTGATGTTACTTGCCCTTGTTCGTCTTGGTCTGCCTCTTATACCCTGTATTTTCCCCTCCAGGATTACTTTTAGTAGGCTGTTGTGATTTTTAACATGACCCAAAAATCGCATTTGTCTTGTTTGAAAAGTGTTTAGTAGTTCTCTTTTCATTTTTAGTTATTTTAAGACTTCATCGCTTGTTTTCTTTTCTTTCCATCTAATTCTATCTATTCTTCGATATATCCACATATCAAAGGCTTCAATTCTCGGTTCTGTTTTCTTGTATAATGTCCATGTTTCTGCACCAAATAGTAATGTTGAGAAGATATAAAATTTTGCTATTCTTAGTTTTAGCCCTGGTGTTACTTGCTTTGATGTTAGTATCTTTTCCAGATCACCTACGCCAGCAGGCCCGGTACTTGATGATGATGATTTTTTTCCATGACATTAAACTTACTTTTTGTCATTCCTATTCTTTTGTTTAATTCAGTTTTATATTCTCCATCACTGGTTATAGTATGACCAAGGTAGTTGTAGTTCTAAACTGTCTCCAGGCTTATTCTTTCAATGCTGATATCCGCCTGTGGGTTTTGAGTATTTTCTTTGTTTATGATCATAGCTTTAGTCTTTTTGATATCTATATCTAATCCACATTTTTTTTGCTTGTCATGTTTATTTCATGAAGTAATTGTTGTAGATCTTTAGGATTTTCTGCTAGTAGTATAGTATCATCAGCACATCAAAGGTTGTTGATTACCTTTCCATTAATGTTTAGGCCTGGCATCACTATGATGTTTTTAAAGATTTGCTTGGTGTATAGATTGAACAAGCTTGGTCTTCAGGCACTAATACATGAAAAAATATACATACCTACAAGAACACTTAAATAAACTCAACAGAACAGCACAAAATACAACATGAAAATCAATATCAACAAAACAGAAGTCATGAGTGTCGCCAAAAATACAAAACATTAACATAACTATAGAAGGCAGGAAACTAAAACAAGTAGAGAATTTCAACATTAACATAACTATAGAAGGCAGGAAACTAAAACAAGTAGAGAATTTCAAGTACCTAGGAAGTTTAGTGACAAACGACAATTCACAAACAGCAGGGATAGAATAAAGATGCATCAAAGCTTGTCAAATCATTGGAAAGTTATCACCATTATTGTCCAACAAAGAAATAACTCTAGAGGCAAAACGGGCACTCTGCAATACAATCTTCATCCTAACGTTATGCTACCAATCACAGTCCTGGACCCTAGATGCAAGAACATTAAGAAATTAACCTCTACTGAGATTAAATGTGTCAGACGAATGACAGGAAACAGTCTGAGAGATAAGATCAGAAACGAAGAACTGAGAAAAGAGAAAAGTTACGAATAGCCCCCAACATTGAATATATAAAGAAATAGCAGATAAAATGATTTGGCCACGTGACAAGGCAGAGTAATCAAAACACAACACAACGATATACTTCTTAACTCAATAAACCTTGCGAGAATACCAGGTCCAAGGGTCGACCACGAAAAAGATGGATCGATGGAACATTAGAAGCACTAGGAAACATAACAGCAGCAGAGGTGAACAGAATAGCAAAAGACTGCAAATTATATCTCCCCTAGACGTTGAAAGGTAAATGAGGAAGGAAAGAAGAAAAAAGAACTATGAAACATCTTCTGTGTTGATTTTTTATTCTTCACCTTGAGTGTGATTGCAATAGTTCAGACAGTATTTCCCTGCAGTCATTATTTGTCAAGAGCATATAGTATAGGTGGAGAGAAAACTGGAACAAATTATCTGTGGTAGCTAACATGGATAAACAGATCAATTTTGATTCTATCTCTGACCAACTGCGACCAAGAGGCACTTGGATCCTGGTCACTTTTCCTCATCCGGTCATTCAGACCTCAAAGTCGATCAGCTCACTTCACCACGCTGAGATAACTACTTATATTTCATGTTTGTTTTGTATCTGGTGAAGGACAAGAGGTAGGGTTCGATCCTGACCGACGGCTTCCGGGTTCACTCAGCCTTAAATGTGTACCGGATTTTTTTCTGGAAAGTAAAACGGCACAGGCATAATACCGACCACAATACAAACCAAAAAACCATATACCGAAGGTCTATAAAAATTATTGTCACTAACACCATAATCCCTATACGCCACTTGACGTGATGGCTCTCTTTACTATTTTTACTTACTAAATCACATAATGTAGTTTTTTTATGATACTCTTAAGTTTGGCCCGGTTGTTCTGGCCATGGCTTTAATTCGGCCCTTGGACAACGTTAATTAGGCCAGCATTGCTCTACAGGTTTAGCTGCTTACTACCATTTGATGTTTATTTTCCATATGGTAACATTGGAGGAAAAACAATTAGTGCACAAAGAATAAAAAATGTGAGTTTCTGAAGTGCTGTAAATGTAGTAGAAGAGAAAGATAATGATTTAACATGGGATTCCTTGACTTATGACGTGTGTGACTGTGGAGTAACTTTGCTGACTGAAATGTAAAAAAAAAATGTGATTGCGATGGAATAAAAAAGATATTGAATTCTTTAGTGTCAAGAAGAATTTTGTGATTGTGAATTGGACATATTTTATTGTGGAGATTTGTGCCTGATTTTAAACCAATTTACTGATCTTCAAACCTGGATAATGAGTTGAGTCCTTACTCCTGGCTGTGGACACCCTAGTTTCCAGTAGAAGATGTGAACTGGAACATTTTCTGGACTTGTTTTATTCATTCAACTGTTAGATCTAAGATTAAGAAGCCATGTAAAGTACAATTCCTGCTAACTACATAAGTTGACCATTCAAATTCGGTAGACATGGAAAAAAATGCAATTAAAAAAAAAAAAACATGGAAGGCATTAAATATGGTTATATAATTTCATTGATTCATATGGACCTGACATATGCGCCTACTTTTGTTATTTTTAATTGTAAATATTTTTATTTATGTTTAAATTGACTATACACGGGTGCACCTTTGTGTTTAATTGAAAATACTCTCATTGTGTTTAATGTAAATTAATCTTAATTACCATTTGTATTTTCTTATTCTAAGTTTTGTAATAAAAATAATGTATTACCATGAGTCATATACTCATGATATAACTTGAGTATATAACTTGAGTCATAACTTTTGCGCAATAAATTGTTTGTCTTCAGAAATTATTTTTATTCAATAAAGCTTGTTTGTATTGAAAAGTTATATTTATTCTGTTGTGTTCTCTTGTGCCATTTCAAGAGAAAATGGACCTGACAAAACTCTGCAGTTTATATAAGAAAGTCAGTTGTGTAGTTTTTATTATTTTCCAATGTAATCTTAATTTATTGTTATCTTCTTTTCTATTTCTATTGTTAATAATTGACTGCAAATTTGTACAATTTGTTGCTTTCTTTCACTGCAATAAACTCTCACTTATTCCAAATGAACATATATTTATATTATATAAAGAAAATCTAATTCATAAGCGAAAGCAACTATGTTAAAATGCCTATGCATTCACCAAATTGATAGATCAACACTGAAACAAGTGCAGGAAAACATCATCAATGGACGAAAAATAACTTTCTTAACAAAAAATGGTTGAAGATTTTTTTTTCAATTTACCAGTGAAAAAAAAATCTGAAAGATTTGTAAAATTTCTATCTATCTATCTATTGGCCTTTCGAACCGTAGCCGGCCCATAGGGCGTAGACCAAGATACTCCTTCATCTGAATTTTTGTTCTAGCAGTTTTCAATTCTTTTAAAGATATTTTATCAAATCTCGCCATTTGTCTCTGTTCTGTGCAGAGCAGCTCTATCTCATTGTAAAATTTGCTCAACATAAAATATCTTGCATGAAGAGATTCATTTAAACAATTGTATACGCTTAACGAAACAATTTTAACAACATGATTATAACATGAATACGTTTACAAATAGATCAGTGTTATGTCAGACTGTGTATTGTGCCTGCATTTGTCTGGCTCTCTATTTCATCTTGTTTGGTCCACCACTTGTACAAGAAGTACAACACAACCTGCTGAATCTATTTTTTAACTAGCTCCGGGAATGCTCTCTACCATTCTTTAAGTGTCGGATCTGTTGAGCAGGACAGTGTCTACAGGATTGTTACTGTTTAAATATTCGAAAGTTTTTGTGAAATCACCGATGTTATTGACTAAATACGGTAACTCCAGAACATGTGAATTATTGATAGAGGTGTGGAAGAATTGCAGAGCCCCAGTTTCTCTGTTTGATAATAAGATGGTGGCTATAGTTCATTTCAAAACGATTACCAAACAAGCCCCTTAGAATAGCAGACTAATCTGTCGTGAATGAACGTACCTGAGAGTGGAAGAAGTATATGGAGATATTCTTTTAATGGTATTAACATATGTGTTTAAAGTTGACCAGTGTTGTTGGTATACACCGCGCACATAATCTGGCAGTGTTGCTAAAGACGTATACTCGTCATTCTTGTGTTTCTAATCTCCGGCAACAGTTCCTCTTCTTCCAGATTGTTTATCTACCGTTTGCTGCGTGATGTAGATGACGATGAAGGGTTTGGGGTAGTGGCTAATGGGTTTTGTTGTGATGGTTGTGGTAGTAGAAGAGGAAGAAGAAACTGTCATTGAGTCTTTTGCTGAATTTATTAGTCTCATATGGTTAACAAAGAATTATATCTTGTCCACGATCGTCGCAAATGTGACAACGTGGCGTATGAGAAGATGAGCGCTACGCGTGTGCAGCAACATATTACTGCGACTTGTAAACTTTTTATGGTATAGTGGGAACGGATGTTGGTGGTGTCTAGAAGCTGCAGCACTATGAGAAACCATCTGTCGGATTATAAAACACCAGTGGTAAAAAATCTTTCGCCAATGTCAACATTTTTTAAACATGCAATATTTGCATCGTTTAAACACACGATGCCTTTAATAATGAAAACATGCACATTAAAAAACATAAAAACAAAAAAAAATAACAAAGTCAACTTACACCGTAAAATAGAGAGTATCAAAAACAGTGCTAATATTAACTCCATATTTGTTTCTATAATTTATATTTGATTACTAATAACACTAACATTGGTAGTTTTAATAAATAAAATACGACCGCTTGTAACTCGATGTAACCTATGAAATGACGAGGTGCGGCGCGCATTTTTTGTAACGTATTTCACTTGCATGAGATACAAGTTGTAACGCATTACATTAACGTGTTGAACTTTGCTTCCGTGTGAAGTTCTATGTAGCTAGAACGCAAGAAGGCGAAATAGGCACACTTGCCAGAATTTAGATTGCTAACTAAACAATTGGCCAGGTAGGATCTTGTTGGCCTAGATGAGCCAAATACCAACTACTTGAACATTTAATAAGGTTAGTTTGACTTCACGTTCCAAAGAAAAAAGATGTCAAAGATGCTTTTATAATATACGTAAAGAACAAATATTAACATTATCTAGAAGAGTAGAAATTGATCAATAAAGGAAAGAAAATCCAGTGAAAAAGGCATACAAGGAATTTGCGACATCTGATTCAAAATGAAAAAAAAATAATAGAAAACAAAAAAATATATGACTGACGTTATCAAGGATAAAAATGTGCAAAAAGGCGACAGCTATCTGCCTAAGGCAAAAAATGTACAGAAATTGAAACTGTGAGGAAAAAAGATTAAGAGGAATGCACAGAGAAATAAATAGAATGACTAATTTTAAAAAGCCATAAACAACATATAGACTACCAGAAAAAAGATAAACATCTAGATGACATAAATATAGAACTAATAGGTAATTTATAGTGGGGGCAAACAACAATAAAAAAAATAACGCTACCCCCATTTATAAAAAGAGAAAGAAGTAGAGACAAGTATGCACCATTCTCCAAGCTTGTTCGATCTATATACGCTGAACAAATATTAAGAAACATCACAGAGATGCTAGGCATGCACTTTAAAGTAAAAAGGTAATGAATAACGAACCACTATTCGCAACCACAACATATTTCTCCCTGGCTTCAGCAACAACACATATCACTCTTTCTATCTCTTTCTCTAGTAACCACAACCTATTTCTCTCAATCTCATTCCCCTTTTTCTCTGAACTGTCCCTGATCACTGTTTACCCATTATCAATAAGGCATTACCAATGCCAGTCCTGAGCCCTAGATGCAAGAACAATAAGAAAATAACCTCTACTGAGATTAAATGTGGCAGACAAATGATAGGATATAATATAAAAAGGAACTGAGACAAAAGCTAGGAATAATCCCTACCGTAGAATATATATATAAAGAAACAACAGAAAAAAATGGTTGGCCACGTCACAAGGGTTAACGATCAAAACAATACACAAAGCCATCAATAAACGTTGCGAGAACACCAGAACAAACGCCCACCACGGAAAAGAGGGATTGGCGGAATATATTGGAAACACTAGGAAATATAACAGCAGCAGAGGCAAACCGAAGAGCACAAAACATATCTCCTCTCGACGCTGAAAGGCAGATGAGGAAGAAAAGAAGGAGAAGAAGAATAAAGCAGGCTCTACTTGACGACTGTGTAAAAGATCACTGTGGAAGAACAAAAACTGTAACATGTTAACTGTAACTTATCCAGCCCAGTACGACAAGTTCATGGGTATCTGCACCAGACAATAAAGGATTACAGATAAATTATTGGCCTTGGCGTTGAGGCTTTGGCCTTCTTCTTGGCGAGACACAAATTGTTTAACATCAAACTTTTATTTTATACGTTTTTTTTTTTCATTGCATTAAAAAAAAATTGTAGTAAAAACTACATTTTTTTAAAAATAGTCTTATTTATTTCATTAATTATTAAAGTAATTCAGCCCTTATCCACTGTTTAAATAGATGTTAATCAAGAACCGAGAACTTACAAAATCAAAAGTTATGTAAACTTTGACTTTTTTACCTTTAAAAGGAGACCATTATTACTGATAGCGGCTGTATGTTTATTGCTATGTGGACAGTTGTTTTGTAGCAATTTGCTCCACAGTAGACTTTATTAAAACTTATAAATTACCCCCTCGAGTTAGGTTTTCTGTCTTTGAGGCTACGCCATATATTTAGCATGTATTACTTATTTATAGCAAGGGAAGCAGGTTGCTTGTATTAACATTTATTTATATGCGCGTGTGTGTACATCTTTGTGCGTTCGCGCGCTGAGAAAATGTTGATGAAATGTTGAAGCAGAGATACAAATTATGGGTCAGACTTTGGGCTACCATCGAAGGTCGGCCACCATGTGAGTAAAGGCAAAGATATTGTGTTGTTTCCCTCATGACATCCTATTGATTGACAATAATCGCTTGTTCTAACTTTCTGTTATTTTAAAAAAGACGAAACAGAACAAAATTGCATTGTTAGTTTTGGTCTAAATCTAGAATGATATTTTCGAGTGTGTTTGTAATGCATGATAAAAAGTATGTATAAATCAGTTTATTTTTTCTTATTTCAACCAACAGCTGAGTTTATTTTATTTTTTATCGTTTTCATTATGTACTTTTATAGACAATAATTCATTTAATTAAAGCGGATAAATAAATGTGTTATCTCTATTGTTAATGATTGCTTCATAAAATGATAACATTAGACAGCCGCGTCTGAGTCACAGTTCGAGATATAACACTGATAGGAAAGGTATTCATATTCTCTTACGAAATGTTAATACGACTTGTTCAACAATCGGTGGGAAAATATTTTCATTTGCACTATTAAACTTAACGTAGAAGTGAAGTTATTTATAATATTCCCACCCTAGAGAAATATGCCGTAACAGAGAGTGTAGGTTATCGGGGACAGTAAGTTGTATGCAGTTTAGTGGGGTAAAGGTACTCGTCAGTACCAGGATTGAATGTGGTCAGCGGCTCATAGCTGCCAGATTGCGTCAGAATCTGTGAACCAGACATATCCTACTCCATCTCTTCCTGGTACACATACAGACAGACTAACCCGCCTGGTCAAGTGAGTATAGATCGAGAGGGAAGTCAGCCAAGTGAGTATAGATCGAGAGGGAAGTCAGTCAAATGAGTATAGATCGAGAGGGAAGTCAGTCAAATGAGTATAGATCGAGAGGGAAGTCAGCCAAGTGAATATAGATCGAGAGGGAAGTCAGCCAAGTGAGTATAGATGAAGAGAGAAGACAGCCAAGTGAGTATAGATGAAGATAGAAGGCAGCCAATTGAGAATAGATGAAGAAGGAAGGCAGCCAAGTGACTATAGATGAAGAGGGAAGGCAGCCAAGTGACTATAGATGAAGAAGGAACAGCCAAGTGAGAATAGATAAAGAAGGAAGGCAGCCAAGTGAGAATAGATGAATAAGGAATTTAGCCAAGTGAGTATTTATGTAGAGAGAAAGCACCAAGTGAGTATGGATGAAGAGAGAAGGCAGCCAATTGAGTATAGATGAAGAGAGAAGGCAGCCAAGTGAGAATAGACGAAGGAGCAATGAGTACAAATTGAGTAAGTGCGAGCAATTTAAAAGTAGCGCAGTCGAAAAATAAAGAAATATGATTTAGTTCGACAGTATTTTTTTTTTTTGCTAAAGACCATAAAGAAATTGAACAATAAGAAAAAAATATTTTTAATTTTAAAATAAAACAAAAGAATAAATATAAGAGTTACATTATTTTTTTCTATATAAATCCTTATCAAATGTTTGGTGATTGAGAAGTCTTATCATTGCTTGATATAGTCCGCTTCTTTATCCCCTAGTATTCAAAGATAAAACGTTACATATCAATCAATCGTTCTTGATTTATGCAATGATGAAATCACAACACTCCAGACATTCCCATAGGTACTAAGTAATCTTGAACTGAGAAAAAGTGTATACACACTGATGGTTCCAGTAGCTCGCAGCTTGCACACACACCAAGCTCGCCCTTGCAGTTTGTTTTCCAAATTGTTGCAGCTTCCTTTCGCCACGTCATGTGAGATCATTACAAAAAACTGTACCGATTTACGAACGGATCAGTGTCTTGTTTTTCTATTAGTTTAGCTGCTCCATACCATTCTATGCTTATGTTATATGTTAGACGGTTACAGCCAACGCAAAAAAAAAAAAAAAAAAAAAAAAACATTGTTACAAAGAAATTGATATTCCTGAGATTTAAAATGAATGCTGGCAACAATAGACAAGATCAGAAATAATGATAGAAAAAAATGAGGTTACATCAGCGTTGGATTATATAAAGAAACAACAGATCAATAGGCGTGGACAAGTAACACGAACACCACTGGACAGTATGACTCAGAGAGACAGATAACACACATAACTGGAGAAGGTAAAGATATTAGACCTAGATGCATTTATCAAATGACAGACGTCACGCTATGTGTAACTAAGCGGAGACACACGGCTACAATATATGTAAAGTCTCTTAGGTCAATTTGACACCCACGGCTTTGTTGCATTACCGATATTTAATATTATCACATGAAGTGGCTCACGTTCACACATTGAATATTTCTGATATCAGCCAAGGGCAGATATTATGTCTCCATATCAGTGACAAATGCGCTTAATTATAGTTTTTGTGTTACTCTTCACTAGTACGTTGTAAAAAGGGACGTTACGTTTTATTTCAACTGAAGGGACAGAGGGTATTAAAAAGAGACGATCATGTCTCTGCTCAAATGTCTACATCTGCAGCTGTTTATCAATTATCTTCATAACTTACTACCAAACGATTCACGTAAACTGTCTTGTATTTCTTATCTGTTTCCCTATATTTCTTCTTCCCTCAATTGCTCAAGCTATCACAATATATTCCGGCCGTTCCTTTCTCATTACATGGCCGAAAAATTATGATCGCTTCTTTCTGATTTTAAAAATACATTATATTTGTGCTGTATCCTCTTTTATAACGTCATCATTACTATTTTTCTTAGCTATCTTTTGTGTTCTCAACGTTCTTCTACAAAAGCACATTTCTTTCGCTTCCAATTAATTTCTTGTCTGTCATCTAATTGTCCATGATCCACATCTATACCTTGTCTATCTACCTCGTATAAGACTGACTCTCCATAACAATGAAGAATTATTTCTTTCTTATTGCCAGTGACAAAAATGAATAGCATAATATATTTGTTGTTCTTTTAAATACAAGCCTTTGTTCTGAGCTATTCTGCAACTCACATCTGTTGTCAATCTACCATCTGAAGTTAATACGTACTTTATCTTTACTTACCAGAACCATAACAACTCAAACACGCAAATAAATCTAATATGAAGTCCAGAAAAAGAAACAGAGTCTATGGTAGAGGAAGGTCGTTGCTCAATTTAAAAAATATGAAGAGAGGAAACTCACCAGGATGTGATGATTTTCCATCTGAATTCATCCAAGCTGGAGGGGAGGCCAATTACCATGCGCTGTGTGTGAAGATCTGGAAAAATACAGACTGACCAAAAGTGCATCTTCATTCCAAAGAAAAGAAATCTGAAGCTGTTATCCAACTACAGAACTATTGCCCTAATAAGCAATGCCAGGAAAATACTCTTCCTGATAATCATAAATAGGATAGAAAGAAAGTTAGAACAAGAGCTTCCTAAAGTTAAAGCAGGTTTAAGGCATAGTCGAAGCACTCTGGACCACATCGTTAACACGAGAACCATCCTTGTGAAGTGTAGGGAATGCAACATAGAACTGTATACATGTTTGGTTCGTATATTACAGCAAAGCGTTTGACTGCGTACATCCGAATCTGGAAAATCATGAAAGATGATAGCTTTCCAACGCACCTAATACAACTTATCGAATCACTATAGCATGAACAGCAAGTAGCTATCAGAACAGCGGGTGAAACATTAAATTAGTTTGAAGTACAAAAAGGTATAGGGCAGGGACCTGTTCAACATCTATGCTGAGAATATCATGAGTAATGTCAGAAACGACGGCAGATTTGTGAAGTTTCATCCTTTCACAATGAATGGAATCATAATTTCAGAACGCAGATACGTTGATGGCACAGTCCTCCTCTCAAACAGTGCAGAAGGATTAAACGAGAAAAATTGAATGTGTTAAAATATACAATGAAAAGAGAAAAACCTTTATCTAAACATACAGAAAACTAAGACTTTGACCATTGACAAAACAAAAAGCCAACCAAAGAATTATCATTATGTTATTATACTTTAAATTGTAACATACAAAGAATATCTGGGAGCCGCGATAGCTCAGTAGTTGGTGAACTAGACTACATTGGACAATACCGACCGGATTACCCCAAAAATCATGTGCCGAATGTCTATAAAAATTATGGTCACTAACACCATATTCCCTATAAGCCACTTGTGACGGGGCTCTTTACTTTATTTTTTAATGCATACCTGGGATCTGTATTAACTAACAATGGAGACTGCCGGAAAGAGATAAAAAGAAGACTAGCAAAAGCAAAGCAAAAAT